>JAYECN010449307.1:0-55459 GCA_035222435.1 Microcambeva ribeirae | reverse complement strand
CCAAAGGAAAATGTGCAGAACAACCCAGGAAGCTCTGCCTTCTGCTTCTGCAGAATGTTCTCGCAGCTTTATTAAATCTTATCTTTCAGAATAGAAAGTGTGTCTATTCTGCTAGGTCCTAAACTTTGTCTTTTTGACCCTTAAGAAGTTCCACCCATTTTTCTTCTTCTACCAAAACTAGTCAACACCTCCATACATCCATACACATATGGATTCTCCAAAGTAACAGAAAGCATTAAACTGAATATTCAGTGAAATTAGTGTAAAAGGCAGTATGCACTTCAAATCAATGCCCAAGATATAAACATCATTATCCCTGCATACGCACAGTTCACCATGATGCAATGATGAGCACTCAGAGATTTTTAAAATGCTACCATGGGGCACAAAACATCAAAGCAGCAGAGATGTCCAGTGTGGTCAGCTTACTGCTGCTGGGCTGTGCCTAGCTCCCATCTCCCATACACAACTATTCATAACTGTTTTTTCAAATCTATATTGCCCAAAACAGAAAATACCCACTTCAAAGAGGCCATATATATAAATGAATATATAGAGCATGGGTTCTATGTAAAAGTTATATTTTTCAATCACTGTCTCTTCCTAGGAAATAAGAGTGTGTGGAGTCAAGTGTAAGCAGGTCTTTAAGAAGGTCCAGTGAGCCTACTGCTGATAGAAAAGTGAAGAACAGTAGAATGTACCGATCTACCACCATATCTCCGAGTACCAGTAATGTGTATCATCAAGAACAAGACAGCAAGCAAAGAGATGAAGATGACATTGGAATTGTATAGTCAGACTTTGCATAAAACGTTTTTACCTAATTATTTTTAAATAAATAACTCCAAATAAAATTATTTTTAGAAATGCCAATTAAAGATAGTAAACACTGTAAAAGTGTGTGCACCTTGCTTCTTTACTACACCAAATTAGAGAATGCTAGGTATAAAATGAGATGCAAGTTTAAGAAGCAATGAGCTCATTTCTTCATCTAAATAGAAATCATGTTTATTGCTGTAGGAAAGGGATTTAGAACTATCATCTGTGGCTTAATGTACACTGAAATCTGATTTCACTGAAGTCAGTGTGAATTTTACCATCAGCTCCAATGGAATACTGCTTTACTGGAAGTATTCCACCAGAAATAAAACCCAATTTCTCAAATTAAGTAAAGATATGGAGGGATATTTTGGAAAACCAGTACTTCCCGATAGCATGTCCAATGGGCAAATCCTTTCCATATGCTCTGGCCAATGACAGCATACTGATTTTGTCTCTTATTTTGAAGAAATGAGCAGTTTCAGCAAGAGTAGGAGGCTCTGGGGATTGTACTTGGGCCTAGTCAACCAGGTAACACACAGAGACTGTTCTTCTCGCCCAGGAGAGTCACGGTGCTATTCATCTAGCTAGGTTTCCATAGCCCAGTGGATATCCCTCCTAACTCCTAATGGATGCACAAGCCAGCAGTTAACAGTGATGAGCTTCTGTGCTTGGCATGGGGCAGTTAAAAACTGGGTAACTTTAAATAAGACAGAAAAGTTCTAGTGGAGGGAGGAGGGTGAAAAACCAGTACATCTCAGGTTAAATACACTACTCAGCTTAAGGGAAGTTGCTAACAGTTGTCTACTTAACATATTATTTACGACATTACACAAGGTTTGGGGTATCCTGGTTGCCAAATTTCAGTGCAGTGGTTATTTGGGTGTCTCTGAAAGATTTCTGGATACAGAAACTTACTTCCTTCAGGCTCCTAAGTTTTCATAATCGCAGACACCATCTAAATACCGCTGCAGTCTTCAGCCCCAAGGAAAGCTACATATGCAACAATGGAAGACCAGGACTAAACCCCAATGTCTCATTTGTAGCAGATCTTCATTCATTAAGATCACCTAAATTCTCTCTCTCATGTGCAAATTAAAATTACAAAATAATGACATAGTTCCCACCACTATCCACAAGAATTATTTTTGATGTTCAGCAGTGTATCAGACCTTTTGGAAATGTAGTTTTCCTTTGGTTGAGTTTGGCAGTTCAGAACTTTGGATTCACCAGATGTCTTCTAATTTTTGCCTCCAGCTCCCTGCAGTCTTTGTGCAACAAACACAAACACTTTGCAGGAGGTTATAAGTGGATCAATTAACATCTAGCTAAGTAAATCCAATTGTTAAATGCTACTTTTATTGTAATCAAACAGACAGCTTTTCCCCTTTGCATCATTTGGTACAAGGGCAAATTTACCACTGCAGTTAATTACTAATGACTTGCCAAACAAAAGCAATGTACCCTGCTTACAATTATGGAAAAAAGGAAGACTCAAGAAGTACCTCCATGGTTAATTTTTTACCTGTAATATGAAACTTAAAAAAAATTGAGCTTTGAGTACAATCTCTGCAAATCACCTGACTTACTTGCCATTATTATAACCTCTTGTCTCAGCTGCAGCAGCCATTTCCCTCAAAAAGGCATTGAGAAAATGCTATTCACTGCTTCCATGATGATGTCCTCCAAGTAATGCAAATAAAATAACTCTTGCTGTTTCCCTAAGTCCTTAAAATCATGGCATTGTAAAATATCATTTAAAACTTCCTCCAAGTACTATCTATTTATGAATGCATAACATTTGGCAATTTTTATTTATTACTTGACAAATATCAGCCACTTTGACCCCTTTTAAAACTATTGAAGAGTCAATACTTTCAGAGTGAATTCATATCCAGACTTGCTTACTACTCAGGAATCAGATTTATAATAAATTTATAATAAATCAGACTTATTTTCTCAATCTTCCAGAGATTTTCAGCTATGGTTTACTAGTACCAGCCCTCTTTATTTTTGTAAAGCTGCATTACCTCTAACACTAATTTTAATTTTTTGAGGCTAGACCATTGCTTACAGAGACAGTGTGAGTGGAAAGGGAAAAAGGTGCATTTCATCCTCTACTGCTAAAAGTTTAATCCCATCTTGATGCTATATTAATTTCAGAAAACTCCAGGTGACAAAACCTGAGAAGCAAACTAAGGCAAATATGTCTTTCCTCAGGAAATACTCCCAGTAACTAGATTACATCTTTTCCAACTCAGCCATGTCCAGCAGAAGCCATTCTGCTCATTTGAACAATACACAAATTCTTGGCATATCCCAAAAAGAATTCCCAGCTGACTGGAGGAGCGGAGCAGTCTGCTACGCCAGAGGGCCACTTTCACTGCCCTGAGCCTCAGGACACGGAGCTCAACGGATGTACGTGCAGAGAAGCACCAAACTTGTTGGTTTTTACAAAGCCTCTTCTACAGATTGAAAGCAAGATTTGCAGAGAGCTTCAAGGATCAGACCATGGTTCCAGAGTAAGGCTGGGAAATAGGACTTTATTTTATGTGGCAAGGGGAAAATACTTCATGCTGCTACAGGAAATGAGGGGTTTACTAGTTTGAATACAGAGAAGTTATGAATATCGGAAATGCCTAAACTGCACACCCTTGGGCAAGAACCCAGAGTGTACTGCTTTCCTGACAGTATAGACAGATAGGAAAGAACCTACTTTGCTCAAATTTATAGAGCCCCAAACATACACCTAGCATAATTTCTGTCAAAGCAGAGATTAAATTTGCAGGACAAGCCTGACTGTACTGGACTGTGGCTTAGTTTGATCTAATATTCCTTAGAAACTTTCTTAAAGCGTAAGGCAAATGGATGAAGGACTAATTTCCACTCTGAACATAACACTTCATGTCAAATAATATGTTAAGCTTGTTAGCATAATTACTATTTTACTATTAATACCTATTTTACTGCTCTCCATGTTACTAAAGGTACAATTCTAAGACTGCAGGCAGTTTAGAAGCTGTGTTACAGCACAAAAATACTGGAAGAAATGTGTAACCTGTCCCTGGGCACGTGATACCATCTCCATGCAAGTCAGGTATAACATGTAAATAAGATTAGAGAAAGTGCCTAATTTTGCAGTCAACAATCGTAATGCACAGCAACGCACTGCCCTTTGTTCTAGTACTTAAGGTAGCAGATGGCAGCCAACATCATCTAACAAGATATTTAAAACCTAATCAGGACAAGTCCTGAGAGAAAAACTCCTGAGAAACCAGCAGAAACAATCGAAATACACTGGAAGACCTAGGAAATGAATTCAGTTTAGCAAGCTCTTTGTTAGCATTGCAGTGGTGACAAGATAATGCTGACATGAGTCCCTTGAGATCCACAATATGACAAGTAAATTTGCATTTTCAGATTACACATCTGTCCCTCCTACTTCATAGATATAAATAAATGATATTTAATTCACATACTAGAAAGACATTTCTTATTTTTTTTAAAGAAATAAAGCTAAGGCCTATTTTATAGTAAGAGAGTTAGCAAATACCAAATGCCCTACTTGCCAGATTTATATAAGCATTTATTTTAACCTTCATTGCACTAATCCATGGCTATAATCACTTTGTGAGTTTTTAAACATACTTTATTAATTGTACTAAGCTATTTTACATCTGTCCACTGTTCACAGCAGGTTCAGCAGATGAACAGCAACTTAGGAGAATCCTCACAGAAAGGACACTGCTGACTCCTATACTTCCTCTTCACACGGTTTTCAACTTTGTTTAGTAATAAATGGTGAGCGTGACCCTCAGCCACCTTTTTCATGCTATTAGTCATTACTCACCATCTGATCTATCCTTGTCAGAACACAACAACAACAGGAAAAGGATTAATTCGGGCTGTGTGCTTAGAATACATAATGATTTAGAAGCAAGTTTTGCCTAGGATAGAATGTCAAAGAACAACTGAAATACAAGTTAGGACAACAGTCTACATTTATTCAACAGTCTATCAGTGAAAGCCAGGAAATAATTGCTTAATATGATCTTCACAATAGTTTTATGTAAAATGAGAATGGCAAATATCTTATTATAAGATGCTGCAAAAGTTTCCTAAAAAGTCTATCATGAGAGCGGCATGGCAAGGTGGCATGAGTGACATTCTCCACTAGATACACCTTCTTTCAGCAGTGCCCATCATTTAATCAGTTCCACTATATTAAATAGATTCAGCAGACAGTAAAAAAAAAAAAAAAAAAAAAGAGTTCTCCAGTACCATATTAATAGCACATTCCTAGTATGTAGCACATTGTATTGTATTGCTTCTTGGAAAGTCTCAGCTGCAATCACATAATAGATTCGTGGCTATTCATCTTCTATTACTAAAACATTTCATCTTCCAACACAACCTATATGCTACTGCTATGTATACTTTAAGCAGCTTTACAAACTGAAGGTAAATATTTAAGTGATTTGCTCCCCCGCCCCACAGTGAAAGTGCACAGAACAGTACAGCTCCTTCAATACACTGTGTTTTACTACCAGGAAAAGTACTTTTCTCTCTCTATAGCAGCTGTAACAAGTATCCTCATGGAACACTCAAAGAGAGTGGCACTTCAGGTCTTCACTAGGCCCTTCAGTAGGAAATTCCCTTTTTGAAGAAACACATCTTATTTTGGAACCAGGAGTGAGGGGACAAAAGGAGAGAGAAAAGTCTGTTGTTATTGACTTTACAGTAATTTACGTAACAGGAGAGCATTTATCTTGGGCTGGCTAGTATGACACTATTATAATGCTGACCCAATTAGAGGTCAAATTTGTGATTAAAACATTTACAATTTAAAATTTTTATTTAAATATTGATCTAATTGGCAGTTCAAGATTGGAGCAGAAGCATGAGCCGTTAGTTATGGATGCACAAGTGCAGCAGAGAAGCTAAGAACTAGTTTGTGAATGTGCAGATACACAGAGCATGCCTAGGAGTAGCAAACCACAAAGATGTGCAGTTCTTGAGCATGTTTAAGAGCCTTCCTGCAACAGTTTCGCTTGTCCATCTTTCTCCTCATCTTTTGACTCCATAAAGCAACCCTGCAGATGTGCAAAGACAAAAAAAAAAGACCAAAAAAAAAAAAAGCACAAGAATGAGGTAGTGTAAAATTGTAGAGGAATTTGACATTATACTTAAATTAAACCCCTCTCTCTCTTGACATTCTCACCTAATTTTGCTCCATGCTAAGCAGTGCCCTTACAACCAAAAAGGAGACATAATGTTAGGCAGTCACCATCAGCATTTGCTAGGGCTTAAAATCAGAGCATGCTGAAATTTAACTTTCAGTCAAGTGCAACAAGACTCACAACAGTTCATTGCTCCCCTTCTCTACTTCTAAATCAGGATGACTCAATTTATCCTTTCCTATAAGACACTGCTGCTTACTACCATTACAATTCCAATACTTTTCTCCAGCTGGGCATGTTAAGGGCACGCAAAAGAAGTTAACACATTTCAGTAGTGCTTCTGTGAAATTACTATGTGATCTTTCACTCAACCTGTCAAGAAACCTGCTGCCATGTTTGATGCTGACATTTCCAAACTTATTTTTGGAGAGGAAAAGGGGAGAAAAGCATCATTTAATATACACTACATCAACACAACGAAGAACTTGTTCAAACACATTACCAAGCAGCTCCTCCAGAGGCTTGTTTTCAGGTACAACAACATATCTCACTGAGAAGTAGCCCATCCTCTCCACCCCATATCTGATACCAGTGTTTATTAGGGACAATTACTCAGGGCAGTCTTTAACCTATGGACTAAAACACTGCTTTATTCCAACAAATATATTCTGCTATTTCAGATATCAACATGGATACTTTTCGGTTTCTAAGAGCTCCTAACAGGTTATCCTGAACAGGTTACGTGTGTGTTGTAGGCCTATTACACCTAAGCAGCAACACAAAGCACAGTATTGATTTTGTCAAGTCTCTGCAGCTATTAACACCTCATAACAACTCCATCTGAGACCAGCTCTAAGCAATCCCAGACACAGGGCTGACTTAGTAGCTAGACAAACAAGAACTGAAAGGCAGATTTCACACAATTCTAAATGATCTAGAAACGATGACTCATTCCTCTTGAACAAAACAGAGCACAAGAAGGGCATCAGAATTCTCCAGCAAAGCAGCCCCAGTCTGGTTTGAGCTTTGTGAGGACCCAGGTCTCCACTGGAATCCTTGCTTCTCCACAATCCTCATTATCACAACAAACTAGGCTTGCTTGGCCCCTCTTGTGCAAAGGAACATGAGGTGAGCATCTCCCCAAACATGTGTGCAGGATTATTTCAGAGAATGCTTTTTACATCATATGCACAATCCTGTATAATGTGCTTTTCTCACACAGCAATTCTGCCCTGTAACCTCACATTACACAAAATTACACTTCTATTTCCAATCCCCAAATAATAGCAGGTATTGTTCCTATTCTTATTATATTCTTGTATTTCCAAAGGTGTATAATGACCAAAGTAGCAGATAGGTAATTAGCCTCCTTTGGGACACTGAAAAACCCAGTAGGTGCTTAACTCCTTGTTGAAATTAACAGGAAGTAAGTACCTAATTTGCTTGAAGATCCTGTGGACTTTTTAGGCCAGCCTTTTTTTCCTCTTTAGCCATATAAATACTTTGAAAATCTGGCCCAGTGTCATACAGCACTTTCCACCTACATCTCTAACTTGCATAACCTCAGGAACATCTCACTGCCTTCTCAGTCATCCACCCCCTTGGCACTACCCCCAAGTAAGTGAATGGGTTTCAGTGCAAACAAACAGGTCAGTTCTGCTTAAATAGATTCCCTCATCAGGCATTAAGGGTATGAAGAAAGACTGCCGAAATCTTAGTGGAGGCAAATGAAGTCTTAAAACAGCAGGATCATATAGCTTGTAATGAGTAATAGGATAGAGGTCAAAGTTGTAGTTTTCAAAGCATTGCCTTCTGCAGATTTCTTTCTGCAGATTGGCCTTTTTTGCCAAATACAGGATGGCAAACTTCTGATCTAGCCGGGCAACTGCACCTCCGAAAAAAATCTGTATAATTCAAGAGAGAATATAAAGATACTGAGTATTCACAGGAAAGGGCACTTACCCTAAAAGGGTCTTTTTTTTTTTTCTGAAGGAAAGCTCTTACTCAACTCAACTCATTTTTTGGAGTGTGTTTTGCCCTGCTGGGCCCCCATCTCCACCCTACAGGACAACCTCCCTGCCCCCAGGTCATGAAACAGTTTAGGGTACACAGGGAGATTGCCTTGAGTCCTCCTTAACTTTACAAGATTCAAACTTGTGAAGCTGTAGCCATGGGCCATATCAGTGTTTATGTTCTGAAAATTTGTTCTCTTTGCAGTGAATGTACTTGCTGAAACAACATCTTTCTCATTCTATTTTTTTCCTTGAAAGGATAGCAAAACTACCTGTAATTGCACCTCGAGTTTCAAAATTAGGTATTTGTTCATGTTCAAAAGCAATGTGAATGTTTTTTACTTCTTGCAATTACAGACCTAAATGCAGTGTACTGTCTGCATTACAAAATGTGCTTGAATGGGATTCTGCAAGATACTGAGCACTCTGTCTTGATCTGGGAAGTGTTAAAAGACCATGCCAGGCACTGACAAAAAGCAAAAAGCTATGCAGATGTACCGGCTATATAGAAGGCAGATTACTTAGCTGCTTGCACAGTGAGACGCTAATGAAAAACATATTAATAGGGAGAAGAGGGACAGGGCTGTAGTACTTTCATTAAATCTGAACTTTCAAAGTGTACAGTTAGAGACCAAGTCTAGTAAGGGTTTATTTAATGGCCACAGTACAAAAGGTTGTAATAATGATACTTTCTTGGAGACTTCAGATATTTCTGACTGCCACGCAGTAATATAACCTTTACTCATTTGAATGAAGGATAAGTAGTTGAACACAGATAGCAAATCACCCTTCAAAGGCAATGAGCACATTCCAGAGGAACTGTGGGCATGATGTGATTGCATAACTGCCCATGAGCAGGGCCTTGCAACCTTGCAACCATTTTGGACTTTGCCACTGTAACTGCTACGTGATGCTGTTTGAATCCTTAGCATTGTTACATAAGGAGGAAAAAGAGTTATTTTTCCCCTTTCAAAGTGATTATTGCTCCAACAGACATCTTTCTAGCATTAAATGACCTCCTAAATTGCAATCTCTTGACTGCAGAGATAATTCAGGTAAGACCCCTATCCCCAAAAAGTATATGGTTAAGGAATGAGAAAATCTCCCCAGATATCTACATTTTTATGTGTAATACATTTCATGCTAGCACAGCCTTTCCTTGTTCACTCAGCATAGTGAAACAGAGCACTTCTCGTCAGCAGTCGAATGGTACTGAGGAAATAACTTCCCAGTTTGAGCCCTTCTTTTCAGTGTTGCCAGCACAGGGGGCAAAACTGACACCTCACCTGCACTGCTTCCACGTACCTGACATTCCATCTCTCTATTTATAAAGAAGAGATATTTGTTACCTTCTCAAACATTTTCAAAACCCAGCTGGATGCAGTCCTGGGCAACCTGCTCTCTGGAGGGACCTTCCAGCTCCAACAATTCTTTGATTCTGTGAATAACTACAGCTTCAAATACAGTCTGAAAGGGGCAAATGGGTAAAATCTTTAGCGACCAGAATGGAGATTTTTTTGCTGTTATTCACAAAGTATCAAATACTTCAGCAAAACAGAAGCAAACATGGTTCTGCTTTATTCATTTGGCCTTCTTAAGTTATCTACTTTTTGGCAACATTCTAGGCAAGCTGTTATACTAATTATGTAATGAATTTCAGATAAAAATATACTGCTACATCTATCCCTAAGGATTCTTTCTTTATTATTTCAAGATCAACCCAGTTGGTACACTAAAACCCTCCCTGGTATACTTCACACTTTTTCTGTGAATCTTTTATCTGGAAAAAAAAGTAGCAAAGTAGCTCTCAAATACTGTCTTAAAAGTAACTCTCTCAATCATGGTTAACTTGATGTACATATAGTAGTTAGAGAAAAATATTATCATCATCATGACTCTGAATTTCTGCAGAATTCTTTCCCAGTCTGGTATTAAAACAGACAAGATTTCAGCTTCACAAATCTACAATTTTCTAAGCATGACGATAAAGTTCCATCTCAAATGCTATTGCTAGCAAAAGTCTGCAAACTTAAAGACAGAAATTCGCCACACATACAGACAGACATATAAATGCCACTCAGAAAACTCTTATTATATAAGATTATTTTCTACTATGTTCTACTTCATTGGGGAATTAAGCACTGCTTCATTTCTCAAGTTAAACAGAAAAAGAATATGGTAGAATAAAGGCAGAGCCTTTGTCCCAGCCCAAGTGATACTGTAGAGCGAGAGAAGCAACCAGAAAAGAATAACCAGGCAGTGGTGTGTGAGAAATAAATTTATGAGATTTACAGCACAGAGAATCCCCTGATCAACAGGAAATAGAGACTCATGCCTACGCTCTAAGAGATATGCAACATCATAGGATATGATTCAGTAGCTTGGAAAAAAGTTTTGGGTTACTGGGCAAGTAATTTTCTCTAGCTGAAGCAGTAAAACTGATTTATGGAAAGATCTTTCACAAAGCAATCAGGAAAAAGATACACTCAGCTATCTAGGAATTTTCTGGGACTGGGAAACAGTTCTGTAAATCCTTTACAGGACATAGTGAAAGAAAGCAAAGAGGCAGAACATTAATGTGTGTTCTGGTCAATATACCTGGGCCTAATTTATAGTTCTTTGGGAACGGTGCCTCTAGGTCCTGCAGACTATCACAAGAGAGGTTTTCACCTTTTTAGAGGGCAATGGTGAATTCAGAATTGTACACTAATTGCAACCACTGATGTAGCTTTATTTGTTTTTCTAGGTTCTAGATTTTTAAGCAAAATGGGATTACATGCAAAAAACGTTTACATCAGCAGATTATACCCTTTATGAGGTATGTGAAACCTTGAGGTCTAAGAGACCACTCCAAAGTGTGGTAAAAAGGACTATTTCTGTTTAACAAAATCAATCCTTTAAGATGTTATTTCTAATGGATGAGAACTTGGATTAAAATGACATTTCAGCTGTTATGGTCAGGCATGAACAAACCAAAGGGGACATGCATTTTCTTAGTTAAATTATGCTTGTCAAGGAAGCATTAGAGGAAAAAAACACTGCTTTCTACACTCTTTTCATTCAAAACCATCAATCAGTATTCCAGTTCAATGTCTGAGTAATGCAACCTTTATCTGATGACGATAAGAAGTGGCATTTGCAATTACAAAACCTTGCCATGGAATAAATACAATTAAGTTATAGATTACAGTTACAGATATTAATGCATAGGTCATGCAGGGAATTCAGACGCTGAAAAAATCTTTGAAGGGAAAACTTACACAGCCCTAAAGTCAATGACAAAACACTTAAAATGGGGTCAGGTTTTCAATCTACATTAAAGTTAGCCCAAGAGGAAGCATGGTTTAGTGGATAAGATAAAGGATTGTGCTCTGTAACTTGATTTGACCAGTGGCTTATTTTATGACCTTGGCCAAGCATCTCTCCCCCAACTTTTTCTGAATTTGCAAAGGCTCGCAATTCTTACCTGCGTTTGTGAAGTCCATGGATAAAGAGGACAGGTGCTAAAAAGAATTAAGTAAAGAATAAATTCAGTATTTACTATTTATACTGAAAATCAAGGTCAGTTTTGTCCATTGGCAGTTACAGAAGCTTCACAGGTTTGCAGTTTCTCTGCAACATATTTTTTCATAATGCAAACCATTTTAATAAGAGTCATCAATTTCTTCTTATTGTCAAACTCAATAATCGGTGACATTATATAGTCTTTAGGAGCTAAGCCACTGAAATAACCCAAGTCCTTAATAAGCGAGGAGGAGGGCTTCTGACTAATAAAATGCATAACATCCACATTTAAATCAGCACAAACAGAAGGATTAAGAGAGATGAGATTGATTGAAGACAGACTGTGATTGATCAAAACCAGAAAACAACCACTGACAGAAAGCCAACAATTTTATTTAAAAAAAAAAATAATAATAATAAAAAAAAGGATGTTTATGCTTCTTCACTTAAATTGAAGGTAAATACTTGAAATATGTGCCAAACTGGCAGGACTGAAAACAACATGTAAACAATGCGTATGTCCTCACCCTCGCACAGCGTTTCTATGTAACTTGCCCCTATTGCTCTGTCAACGGACAACAGACACGTCCCTCTGTCCAGGTGTGAATGCTGTTCACTCTCCCTTCTCTTTGCTGTCACCAAGGATCTTATTTCTGCACATTTCTGTTCTGGCTGACAATAAATAATATTGAAGTGTTTTGTTCACAACCATATATAACATGGGTCCAACTTCCAGGCCTTCTCTGTAAGGCCCATACTGGAACAAGCCAGGCAACTTACGAGTCAGAAAGACCAATGACTTAACCAGCCCAACCAGCAGTTCTAATTTAAAGCGAAGACTAACTAACGCTGAGATGCTGAGAGTGGCTTAGCTATAGCTAGCTATACTTGGTTATGTCTGACCAGGCAAGAAAGCTTATGAGCCAGGAACATCCACTGCAATCTAGTGCCATTTGGCATTGGGAGAGCCCGCCATTAACAACCTTGGGCAACCAAATGCTATTTGCTCAGCCCATTTTGCAAATCACACCTTCTGATTTGGTCCTTTTCTGTGGTATTTGCCTCCTACTGCTCCTGCCACTTCTTGCTAAGTTCTCTGCCCAGTAGCTGACAAACTCTTTTCACCCTCCTCGTCCCCTGGGCAAACCATCTCACACATTGACAAGAAGCGGATTTCCTTCCTCCAACTCACTTGTAGTTGTCACAATAATGTGTCTCCTCCTGTCTGTGCTAAGCAGAGCCCCAAGCCGGGTGAGATTGCACCTCTGACAGCCGTTGCAGCCATCACAGAACACATTTCAGGCGATTAATTTTATAAAAAGAAACCCAGTGAGTGCACATGTGCTAACAAGTTAAAAATAATAAAAGGTGTCTGCGACCATGCTGTTTCTGCCTGGATCCTTCAGAGAAGGTTAGTTGCTGAGAAGAGCTTATGCAGTTCGCTATATTTCTACGCATTAAACAACAACCAAATAACTACAGGCAAAAATCCCAGTTGTCCAAGCTAAACTTGGAGTTTAGCGGATGATCAGGGAGTACAAGACATTCCTTCTCCTCTGACCCAAGCGTATACTAGGTAATTTAAAGGAAAATCAAAGCGAGGGAAGGCCAGAGTGGGAAACGGGCTATATTCTTTTCAAGATGACATGCCCAGAAGTTTACAGAAGATGTGTTTGACCAGTTGCTCTCTTCCATCTATATTCTCCTAACTGTGCTTTACTGCATAGCCCATTGCAAGCAGAGTGCAGTACAAGCCTTTTCAGAGAGCAAGAAGGGTGAGCTTCGTTCAGGTACCAGGAAGATGAGAAGAGGATACTTCTTCATCGCTTCCTGGTCATAGGAATGAAATGTTGTTTTGCCATTTTGAGAGTTTGTTTGTGCCTATACAGGCTGTATATACACAGATACACACAGAGCAAAGAGGATAAGTAGAACTGATTGGAAATGGATTGGAAATGGAAAGTAAGTCAAAATTTTTAAGTGATTTTGTGAGGAAAGGCAGATCAGCAAAAGTGGCAAGTGGCAAGTGGCAAACCCACAGGACTGCTGTGGCTGCAATGCGCCAGTGATCTGCAGATTTAAAATTACTTGTGCTGTCTACCTGCTTTGCATGATTTAGGCAGTCATTGGAATTTGATAGAGTTTTTACTGTTTATCAGGATATTGATTTGTAAACTAAAAATTCTCTTTGTGGACCTTCGTGCAATGCTGGCTGAAGGCTCATGAAGCATCACAAAATTGTATCAAGTCAATGTTTTATTAACTTCCAATTTAGACATTTTCTTGAGTGTTTAAATTTAGTGTCTGTAAACTTCTGCACTGCATATTTACCTGAGCAGGTTCTTAAAAGAGCTATTTCCAGTTGTTGGATAAACATATGCTTAGAGATATCTTAATATGGAGATTAAAAAATACAGAGAAAACCAAATAAAAGGAATGAATGTAAACAAAATAATGTTTATATTTTTAATTAATTAGAGCCTTATATTAAAAGGATGCTTTCATCTAATAATTTATTTTCTCTGAATCTGCCTAAGTCTGCATACCTACGGCAATAGGGTTGTTTCCTTCTTAGTTCCTAGATGTCAGTTTTTGATCATCACATCAAACAACAACATTTCAGTCATTTCATCTTTTTCCCAAAATGATTGTTACAGAGCAAGCAAAATATTCCAGAACTAAAAGTACCGAGGATATAAAATCTCTGGCCATAAGCTTCCAGCATATGCTCCAGTTTTAGAATGTGAATGTAGACATACAAGCTGATTCACCCCCTATTCATCCACCATTAGGCATTTGGAGATAACTGAATACCTACTTATAAACTGAACATCATCCCTTTAGTGCACTAAAGGCAGGAATAACTTACAGCTGGAAAACCAGGGAATTATAATACACTTAAGGATTGTTATGCATGTGCACAAGGGAACTGGAGAGAAGTTAGTTTTGAAATTTGATTTTTGGTGAGTGGTTGACTTTCAAGCAATAACTTCTCTTATTTTTAAATAATCTCTTAACATATATAAAATGCTTAAGTAATAAGAACTATATAATGTGGAGATAAGGAAAGTGCAAAAAAGGTAAAATCAAACTTTTAAGTGTTAGATAGCATCACAGAACAATGTTTTAAGCATAAGGATTTTTACATCTGACTTTATAACATCATTTATAGCATTTCATCTAATACTTCTAGTAAAACAAATGCAAAGGCATTGGTGTCCTCTGTGCTTCCCTGGATTTAGAGAAGATTCTGCATTTCTTTTTTGGACATCTGAATCTGACAGATCAAGACAAAACAACAAATTCAGTATTCTTTTTTAGTTTCTCTAGTAACATTTGTCTTAGAGAATTCGGAAGTAAGAAATGGTCAGTGTGGTTAAAAACAGCTTTCAAACTCAAACAGCTCCGTTTCAGAGTAATTAAAAATTAACTTTTCAGAGTAGAATTCATACCAATTATGATTCATTTTGGCTTTGTTTTACATTTGCCAAATTTGCTGCAGACTGCACTTTTTAAAGTTAAAATCAAAATATGGAAATGCAGTTGCACATGAAGCATGCTTGCCAGCATCTGACAGGGACGCTTATTAGATACGAGAGACATCTCTAATTCCATTATTAGATATTAGGGTAAAATATTTTTAGGAGCAAAGGAAATGAAAAGCATTTTCAACAGAATTATTCCCTTTTCCCGACATGTCTTGCACTTGATGCACATGCAAAACTTCCATCAATTTTAAATGGGAGTTTTGAGTGTGGTCAGCTCTGTAAGACTAGTTCTTCATAGGGAAATGTGCCATGTAAAAAAGCACTGAAAAAGAGAATTCACTTTGGGAACTTCAACTGGGTTGCACAATTTGCCATGGTGCTATATATACTTCAAAGATGACCCATAACAGCAACTAGTTCTTTACAAAGGTCATTGTAAAATCCACTTCCTGTACTGCTTATTTCAGAAAGTGTTCCTTGTCTGCCAGCTGTTCAGCTGAACCCTGTTAATGAAGGCAAAGTTTTCCAGGGTTATCATCCTGACCTTTAAACTTTATTATCTAGAAAACCATAAACTTTATAAAAAAAGATATGAAAAGGCTTATAACACATTCACTTCGCAGAGCTGGTTCCTAGCATCACCTTTGGATCTGAACGTGGTTTTAAGCTCCTGCCACCATGCCTGCTGATTACAATGGGACGTGGGAAATGGAATCCAATGAAAACTTTGAAGGCTACATGGTTGCCTTAGGTAAATGAAAAATATTGACTATATTGACAAAAGTTTCAATTATAAGTAGATACCTTTAAAAATTAATGAAAAACTAATTTTATTTCAGTCGAGAGCCTTGTGGCATGACAGTTATTGGCAATCACATTAAAATTGTATAACTGTAATGTTTTTGCAGTTACAATAATGTAACATACAAGCAAGAAAAAAAAATGGAGGCAAAGGTATTATCCTTTATTAAGATAAGTGAAAAAAAAAAAAAAAAAACAGATGTAGATGGGGAAAAAATAGGCTTTTAGATACAGAAGCTCTTTCTTATTCCAGGTATATTTTACTGTAATGATCAAACCACAGCCTGGGTGGCTCTGTTAAAAAGAAACGGGATATTTTATATCATGAAAACAGCAACAGTGCTAAGTATTTAATTAGTGTTTTCAATTTGTAGGAACTGTAAAACATTTGCATGGTAAAGGCTGTAAAAACTGAAGTGAGTGAATGTCTGACAGCTGGTATGGGAGTGATCCTTATACAGAAGGGCAGCTTTGATCACAGGCTTCCTACATATATGTTTACTTGGTTAACTAAACTGAAGTTCACTTGATCAACACCCTCAGTGTTGACAACAATATGCAGAAATAAGGAAAAAAAAAGTTCTGCTGTTTAGAAAGCTTTCATTTACTGCCTTCATAGTTTATTATCAGGCCTCTGTCTGACAGCCAAAGCTTGTGTATCCACTGAGAAGGATATTAAAGAGACTTACTACGTAGATGCTAGAGGAATATCAAAACGGTGTTAACCAAATGCTAGCAATATCCTTGTCATTTCGTATCAAACTCATTTGATGTTGTTTGCACACTTTTTTTTACCCAAACTGGCACACATTTATTGTAAGGACTGTGAGAGAATTCTGAGATAAATACTTCCTTTTGCTTCACCAATTGTTTTATTTCAGTATAAATTGCCTTCATGCACTTTTGTTCACTTAAAAAACTTCTTTCTGCTCCAAGTCATTATGATTATGCAAGCAGCATGCAAGAAATCCTTCCTCTGCTTAGATCAGCAGAGAAACAGTTCTTTACTTTGATGAAAATATAAAATTTTCAAACAAATCACCAGTGACATGAATTTCTTCAGCATACCCTGGATGGATGCTGAATGACCAAGTGTCTCCTTTCTACCACTGATGTACTATTGCTGCATTTCAAAAACTGTCATAATACCCATATTAATTGCTACCAGCTATAAACTGAACTGTAATTATTATCATTTTATTCTGATCCTTTAAAAATAGGTAATGCATATTCCAAAGTTAGGTTGCTTCTTCTACCATAGCATGATACGGGCTATCACAGTTCCTTACAGCAACTCACTGCCATCTGTGGAACTATTTCAGTGGTTAAAACAGGACACATGATGAAAGCTACTTTGTTGATAACTCATGACTTTATTATTAAATTAAGTGGATTTTTTTTTATCCTTTTCTGATTTTATTGATTTCTCAGTGGAGACTGAGAGAAATAGTGGATCACTTCAGACTGCAGTGGGGTCTGGACTACAGACACCAGCTACTAAGGAGCCTGCTTGAAAAGAGACAGTAACAATTCATGAGAGTGCAAGGTCTTGACCCACTGGAGAGCCTAAAACAAATGCATTAGAATAAGGAATGCAATAGAGATTCAATTTCCCTAGAAACAGTTTGATTCATTGGCTACCCTGGGCAGGTGTTGCAGGACAGAAACTCGCTCAGGCTGTTGATACCATTTCCAGACTCCTTCCTCCATGACAAGCCCAGCAACTGGTTGGGATGAAGAAGCGATTTGCAGCAGTTGTCTTGCTCCGGCCCATCATTGCTACGCTCTTCATTAATGCATGATTTCTTTTGTATATACCTGCATACATATACTGTATTTTATACTAATGAAACACTGCTGCTGATTTAATAAAACAAACATTACAGAGATGCATAAGGCCACAGGGTGACTGACAGAAAACCTGACTCATGGTCACCTGTTCTCAGTGAATGGAAATGACACGGAAAGGGTGATAACACACTCTTCCGCTCTGTTTCTCTCAATTTTACATACGGTTGATATTTTAAGTATTAAAGTGCTTGGGTTCAAAGCACAGAGGCTCTTTTCTTTAAATTCATCCATCCTTATAATTAATACATATGCATTTCTATACTTTAATTAAAGAATAGTTTTGCCCTTTAAGCCAGAAACTTTGATTTTATCATAAACATGTTACAAAGCATTTTAATCTACTATAATAGAACAGTATTTCATTTTTATTGCTTGCATTGTTCAAAATGCAGTTATGAAAACCATGCTTTAATAAAACCTCCCCTGATTTTTCTCCAGGAGCTACAAGACTAATATATTTAGTCAGAAATAGCTTTTCTTTGGAAGTCTAGACATTTTTTTTCCTCTGAGACACCTAAATTTTGTGTTACCTGGCTATAAATCAGACCCAGAGATACCTTTAATCCACCACAGCAGATAATATATACCCAAGAAGCCTTGAATATAAATACTGAACGTTATCCTCCATGTTAAAGAGTTACAATTTTTTCAAGCCAATCCTCTCACTCAATTCAATTAGTGCTTCAACAGTGCTATAATGAATCTACCAAAAGAAAAAGGACTCCATTAGTACGTGGCATTGCTGAGCTGACAGTGATTAACTCCCATGTGAAACCACTAAAAGATGGCTAACAAACCAAAACCATTTTTCAATCTCCTGCAGCAACATGTGAGATTATTTCATTTGCATCTAGCACCATAATAAGATTCACTACCAGCTGGTCAGAAATATTTATTGCAGATGGTAATGCAGCTGGCATTAGGCGGATTGTCTGGGGCAAACTGTCACGACAGTAACATATATTCCCCTTTTGGTAGCTTTCAATGCTTTCAGTTGCAAGCAGTTGTTTATATTATAATGTTAGTCTTCATCATGACCAAAGTAAGGAATGTTAAGGAGATCATTGCTGCACAAATGCTGACAGAATATTAAAGAGGAACTGTCAAAAGCTTCACACTGATTTTTTTGACTTTCCGTTTTTTGTCATCCATCTGTACACACTTATATGCGCAGATACATACACACAAAAGAAGAAATCTTTCTTCTTTTAGCATTGAACTACAATCTGCTTCTGTCTCTGATGCCTAAGGCAATGAATAAGCCAGGCTTTTGTTTGATTTTTTTTTTTTTTTTTTGGTAAATTTTAATTAATTGATTAACCTCTTGTATACTCCCGTGGACTCTAGGTTCAACATAAAAATAACATGCCCAAATCCCCTGGACTGCACATCTATTCTAAAATGCTTCCCTACTGCTGAACAGGAACCTTACTCAGAGTTCCTCCCTCCGGAGGGTGGGCAGCATTTGTAACCCTGCAGGACACAGACCAATACCCTCCTATGCTCGGGAGCTACAGGATTTATACGGCACATGTGGAAGGGAGAACAGCTCTCAGGCATAAAATGATGATGCAGTCGTAGCATCCCACAGTTTAATGTCTGAGCAAGACCAAGAAGGCCAAGCAAATTCAGTCTTAACTGTCCACAATGTCTTAATTCTGCTAAAGCTGGACACCGAGATTGTTTAACATGTCAGTTCATAACCACTAGTGGGTACATGTTACAGCTCTGCTTACAACCTTTCTACAGTTACCATCTTCATAAATAGGTATAGAGTCAGTAAGAACATCCTCAAATTGAAGATCTACTTACACAGAACTCAAGATTTCCTTTTTTAAAAAATGATCGTCTTCTCTCCCAAATGCTACAGGTAAAAATGTCAATTGTGGAACTAGGCAATCATTAAATATAGTGATATTTTTATTATGTGCAAATATAAATGCTGGTAACAAATGTCCAAATTTTCTTCGTGATTCCTCTTTTTTTTCCTGTTTATTGACAGATATTGATTTTGCGACTCGTAAAGTTGCAAAGCACTTGAAACAAACAAAGGAGATTATTCAAGATGGAGACAATTTTAAAACAAAAACACTCAGCACTTTCAGAAACTATGAATTGAACTTCACTGTGGGAGTGGAGTTTGAAGAACATACCAAAGGACTCGATAACCGAGTGGTAAAGGTATTAATATACTGCTTAATTTCTGTTTACACTGCAGCCGGCAACTGGTAAGCAGTTCAAAAATCAACTTTGTAAGTGAATAATAATATAAAAAAAAATACAGGAATTAGTGACTTACTACAAAAGAGAAATAATTAGCATAATTCTCCCCTATCACTTTCTCCACAAGGATATACTCCTGTGACATGGTTTGTCCTTTTGAATGTTGCTCCCTATTTTCTTTAGATAGCCTTCTTCAAAGGCACCACTGAGGATCTGAGGGGTCATGACTTAGATCACTCCTTACATCCACAGACTTACGCTGTTCTACTGCTTTCTTCCACTGCCTATTTCTGTGCAAAATCACTTAACTTGCAGATGTTCTGATCTCTCTTCATTATCAATTATCTGGCTGCAAGAAAGAAGCACAGCTTGTACACCTGTAACTCAGCCTAGTTTAATCACTTTTACCTAACATTCTTCTCTAAACAAACTAGATTGTTTGTTTGAAACAAGGAGAAGGAGGGAAGGAAAAGTGCTGCTATACTCTGGAGCGCTCTTAAAAAAAAAATCTGCTCATTATATTAACAAAAAAGTACCCCAACCACACTAAAGTTAGATGAATAAAATTATTAGGCAACCATTGATAAAAGGTCATCAAATAAATTTATAGAGCATGTAGTTTAAGTCAGTAAATAAGAAAGAAGTTTACTGAAATGGAATGAGTTTTGTCTTATTATTAATGGAAAGTTCCCTCATCAGAGAAATAAATCATCCAGTCCTGAACTAGAAAATGAATTAAGCTCCTAATGCTCTTAGAGTTTTTTAATAACTGAACTTCCATTGACTTTAACTGGTCTCTGATGAGGATTTACACATGATACATGGTTAAACGTCTCCTCAAATTACAGTGGTTCATATCTAAAATAACTGAAAGGAAATCTCTCTGAATTTAGTCTGGCATATTTTAGTAGTGAATTCAGCCTATAAAAGCCTTTTAATTTCAGAGATGGTCATCCTGCTCCTGGACAAGAATCAACATGTCCAGTATCTCCCATAAAAATACTCTGCTAGGATTGAAGTAAATGATGAATTAGGTCACTTTTTGGAGCTTCCTGATGCCAGAACTTCCAGTACATGTTCTTCCATAGTGGCGGTCTGTTCTGATAGTACTAGCATTAATAAGATCATTTAGGTCAAATGAGAATTTGCTTTGTATAATGTATTTGGGGAAGGTACTGTCAACCTCTTTGGAGGGAGTGTTTATGAAACAGCGCAAGAAAGTAGCCTGAAATTTTTTTGAAGATTTTTTTTTTTTCTTTCCTACTGTACAAAGAGTCTGAGAAAGACCAAAGTGAGCCTGAGAAATACTGAATTATCTATGGATTACTGGACATCATTATACATTCATTCCACAATAATTAAGCATTCCTAAGTATAGATTAGTCTCTTTGAACAGCTGTTATTTCATTTTTGACTTGCTCTTATACATACCAAATTTGATTCAGATCTACTTTTATTATATAAATATTACTAGAGAGCATTTCAAACACTGGACTCATCTTCAGAGATTATCCTTGGGGCCATCCTTACCATGTGAATCTACCATTGCTTAAACTTTTGACCTTAAATTTTCCCTCAAGAGCAGACATCAGATATCTAGCTGACTTTTCTTTTCTTTTCTCTCATTTAATTATCTATATGCCTGATAAATATTCCTCAATGCCTGATAAATATTCCAGAATGCATCCTAGCTTACCCCTATGTGACTTGCTAGATTTGAGAAGCATGATATTTTAGGTAAGTTTTACTGATTTCTGTTTAGATTAATGAAAATATTTGTTTCCTGGAACTCCTAAATCTTTCGGCTGCGCAGAGCCCACAGAGTTGCAGATACCTCATTAATGTATATACTTCAGCGAATCCTGTTCTAGACACCCTACTGGAGAATGGCGACCTTGGCTCCAAACCTACAGACCTCCTTTTTTAATTATTCTTTCTCTCTTGAGAATATCATGACACCTTTCTGAGGTCCCACACCTACGTTCACTGACCAGCGTTGTCCTGTCCCTGTGCACCACCAGAAACGAGGGTTAGGTCACACAGTCACTCCTGCGTCTGCTGCTTATGCCACCTCACCTCCAGCCCTGTGTCCTTCTCCTTCACTGCATTAGTGATGCATTTTAAATTTCTCTGTAAAACCTTCTTTCTCTCCTGGGCTTATGACCTCTCTTTAAAGTTCTTCTGTGAAAGTGCATGAACGATGCTATAAAATACGTGTATTGTACAACATGATGTATATTAATACACATTTTCTCTGAGTTAGAAAAGTTGTTAGCACTGCACTAATTGATGTAAGCCCCAGAGCTTCACTCATGAAACCTTGTAATTGTTTTATTAGTGGCTTCATACGGCAAGAAAAACACAGTTTTCATGCATTCATTTCATACAAGTATCTGGAAACTGAGAAATTCTCTAGCTAGAATGAACACTGTGTTATTAGTGTATGTGAAGAAATGCATGAAAACTGATAACATAAAAAGAATAGTAAAAGCTTCACATCTAAATGGTATTGTCTCCTTGAAAGCCTTTAGGGCTTTGGTTGAGCTGGCTGATTTGAGGGATTTTTAGGAGGATGATGAGGAGCAGTAGAAAGCAAATGTAAACAAGAGTCTTGTCATTTTTTGATTGAGTTTATTTTCATGTATTCATAAACATCTTTTTATCCTATCTGCATTAATAATTTGATCCATGCAGACACTTGTGACCTGGAATGGTGACCAACTGGTCAGTGTTCAGAAAGGTGAAAAGAATAACAGAGGCTGGAAGCACTGGATTGAAGGAGACAAACTTTATCTGGTAAGGGCTGCTATACTGATACATAGAACACAACTGAGATTGCAGTAAAGTAAGACACTTCCACTTCTAGGGTTTTATTACTTACTCCATTTAGAATTGTCTTTATTCAGACAGCTCTGATCTCTAAACTCTTAAGATAAACCCCCCTCTACTGCAACTCAGGAGTGCTTAGTTTCTTTCCAACGACTCCCAATTAAATCCTAACCCTGCAGTAGTTTTTGCTCCTGTCTACTGCTCTTCAGCCAGTAACCCTTTCAGGCTACGCTGTACCTCTAAGATCTTATGATTCTCAAATAACCATTGGTATGGGGGAAAAAAAGGACAGGAAAAAAAAACAAGAAAAATATTATTCCTTGTCCTGAAACACAAACTACGCAGTTTTAAGAAGAACTATGCAGTAATCCAAATCAGAAATCACTCCCAGGATGCTCGAGAGGATTCTGCAAACAATCTACTCTGCAGTTATCTTATGCTAGTACAATAAAAAGAGAAAAGTTCAAAGAGCTGAGTTTATAAGCTAGGACCCAAAGATAAATGTAGTGAGCATGAGAGAGGCTGTAAGGGTCTGTGCAGGAAATGAGCAGTCAGTGAAGATGGAATGATAACAGATTATGTAATAATACCAAAGTTTTTGGAAGAGCAGTCAAGAAATGGGCATAGTAATGCTGGACAACAGAGCAGGTGCAGAAAGATTATGGAGAAGAGTTTATTAATTCTGGCTTGTAGCCAGATAACTACTAGATAACTACTCTATGACAGGTTTACCCTACAGCTACATACCCTTCAGACCAATATTGCCCTAAGTCTGTATGCTTGAAAGGTCAAGGTGATGGACGAAAAAAACCATACCCCTCCACCTCCTTAAAAGCTGGTATCCCCTCCAGCTGTCTAGCATCATTTTTAAACTCTACTCTAAAACTGAACAAAGATCCTAAATGCTGGTACTGGCATTCAAGGTCAGATTGCTGGAAGCAGAGACACCAAGTAGATTGTGTCAACACTCCATCACAAGTTTGGCCAAGTGCTGCCCAAAAAGTCCTCTTCTGCTTGCTTTGAAGCCTTAGTGGCCTGGGTACACTAACCAGTGAGAAGGCTGATCCAACTGCACGCCCTGGAGCGTGCAGATGCGCCAAGAGTCACCGGCTCAGCAGCGCTTCCCAGGAACACTGTGTTCATCTGTCCTGGAACAATCGCTGGGCACATTTGTTCTCTGAAGTAAACGGCCCCATCCTTTTGAAGTGTTCTCCACTATTTTCTTACGCTTTCCTTGTTTCAATGCTTCTCATAAATTATGAGATAATAAGAAAATTATAAAATATTATACTATATTGTTTTAATAAGGAAGCATGCAAAAGTCTCTCAGTACAGAGCAATTTTTAGGCATTTTTCATTTTTATGTTTTAGTTCAATGCAAGTGTCAGAATTTAATTACTGCAACCTGTAGTACATGACAACTGATTATGATTAGTTAAATCTAAAATGCTATTTTTATTTCCTGTTCTCTTTTTCATAAGTAGTCCTTTTTAATGCAGTGGCTCACTCATAATTGCTGGGGGGAGCTGGGATCTATGTGAAATGCAGCTTGTGCCTCTATATACTTATAAATTGTTTTAATGCTGCAGGAACTGACATGTGAAGACCAGGTGTGCCGTCAGGTATTTAAGAAGAAAAACTAAAACCGACCAGAAACCCTTCCAGATCTTCATCATACTGTTTTGCAATTATGTTCTGTCTAAAAAAAGAACCAACTAGATTTGTTTTAGTTCTTTGACACTATGTGAATGCATTTTTATGCATGCTTCTGGAGAGAAACACATTTTATCAAAAGTTATGAACATCATAAATTATTTTCTTTTTCAGTTTGGAGTTAAATAAAAATAATTGTCTTTCAAGTAATGCTTTCCTCTACTCTTAGAGTCTTTGTAATCCTTTTCAGAGAAACATTTCCAAGTCCTTTAGCAACAAGGCTGAAAATAAATATTCCCAATTATCTCAGTCATAGTGTATCTCTCTATAATGCTGTAATAGCATAATATATTTGGATTGCTGCATAGAATTTGACATCCTTTGGACTGTTGATATTTAATTTAGTCCTGGATCACTAAGTCCAAAGCCTGGGGAAGTAGGACGGCTCATCAAACTGGTAACAGGATACATAGCTTTCCATATTTAGGTTATTCATTTGATTTTGGCTCAGGTCTCTAGCTGCTGGAGGTTATTACCACCTGATAAATCTGTCATGGCCTGTGTGAAATGCTGTAGTTCCTTAATACAGTCTCACCAGGCAGTTGTGTAGGCTCCTGTCCTCCAAGCAGAACTGGCATCCTGCTAAAAACCCCAAGGGGAGAAGTCAGAGTGTCTGAAGAACCTTCTCCGGTGGAGCTGGTCCATATTTGCAGAAATACAGGATCACGTGGTTTCTCCCTATCCACACTGGCTGCTTAGCCTACTCACTCCTAGGCAGGATCTCTGCATGGGAAAGGGGCAGATAGAGCCCCCCAGCTTAAACCAAGGCCGCATCAACACAAATCCAAATTTGATTATTTTGTCACTGATAACTTACATGCCCCTGATTATGTAAGTGCAATTACAGATGTAGATATTTTTTTGAATTAAACTTTTCTTCTACCCAAAAAAAATGACCTCGTGTCAATTTATGTGTGATTTAGTTAAGCAATGCTCTAATATGAGTTCATATTGAAGAAACTGAACATGGAGTTGGTAAACTCCTTATTTCTTACTCAATTCTGATCTGCACTTTCCACTTCCTGTTTCTAGTCTCTGCTAGTTACTAGACTTAGAAGGAAGACATCAAGTGCCTGCCCATAGTTCATTATGATTTCAAAATGTTATCAGAACAAAGTAATGACAAGGAAAAAGAATGTTCTTGTAATCAGTAACAATTCTCGCATTTGGCTCTTGCCAGGAGAAAATTTGCATAATGCAGGGTTTCACTACTTCACTACTTCATGGCATAAAGCAAAGAAGAAGTTTTCATATATCACAAAGAGTTATCATTAATTTAAAAATGATGAATTTTGAAGATGGAAAGCATTATTCAATTGATTTCTTGTTATATTTACTTCTTTTATCAGATGGATGTGAATAGGATGTAAATAAAGTGTGCATTTGGGCACTTAAGTTTAACTGGGGAGAAGACTGGATCTGATTTCAATTACAAATTCAGGAACAGAAAATTCCAGGCTTTTTAACAGGCAGCAAGAAAACATGCAAGACTATGAAACATTTTCTTCCTGCTCTCTCAGAACCCACTTTGAACTTTCTGATACAGAGGACTTGATGGTATCCTTTACACCTGCGTGCACAGAATTGGTGACAGATAATGAACGATTCATTGTGTTGCAAGACAGTTACTTCTGAAGGTATCCTTTCTTATATGGTGTTTGCTGTTTGCTTAGTCTGGAAGCTGTACAGAGTCGCCAGCAGATTAAATCCTTGTACTCAAGGAACACTCCTCTCTGGTAACTTAGAGGATGTGCTTTCACAACTGCATGCACTGTGGTCTCAGCTGTTTGCTACCATTTGCAGTTCTTATTCCTCAGCAAGAATATTACTCAAACGCAGCTAACAGAAAGGGAATTGACCAACCACCTTCTGATCCAAGCAACAGCAAAGCTTGTATTAACAAAAGCACTTTCAGGTGAGTACAGCACTGGGCAGACACTCAGTAGCATTATCTGTCACAGACTTTTCAAACAAAAATAACACAGGTGTGTATAGGAAATGGCGAGAAATGATGATGAATGGTGATGGTGATATTTCTAAAAATCCTCAGGACTGAACAAGTTCTGTTCCTTGCAAATCATTTGGTCATCCATCATCAAAATAAGAAATTAATGCCATTGGGTAATACTGTAAATAGTGTAAATGCTTCCACCAACAAGGGCCAGTGTTCACTGGCTACTTCTTAAGATGCTGTTTTTCTCATAGCCTCTGCAACCTCAGTCAGGTAGAATCTGCCTGAAATCTTCCAATTTTTTCCATTATCCCACCCGCCTCTGCTGATCAGCTGCTTGTGAAAGACCTCTACTCCCCTGCCATCTGGCAAAAAGTCTGAAGCTTTTAACCCAGAATTTACTTTAAGACCTGATGAAGACAGACAAAATTTCCACAACAAAAATAATGATATTTGTGTTCTTTTTAATCAAGGGAGGATATTTCACTTAAGTAGCCACTAATAGAAAGGACTGATGCATTCAGATTACTTACAAAGGTTTTCTTCCATCAAAACACAATCTTTTTAGATTTAACTTGTGATTGATTTGAAGGGCAGAGGTTGTAGAGGATTTTAATTTCAGAATGTTGATTACACTTCTTATGCAGATGGTGATTGGAAGATTAAATCATTTTATGAAAATGAGATTTAAAATAAAATTAACCAGACAAGCTTCAAGAGTTGCAAAAATTTTGTCAATTATTCTCTAGATTTCCAGCTTGTTTTAATTATAATGCACATCGTAGTGCTTCAGTCATCATTAAACAGAAGGGGAAAACTAATGCTCAAAATTAAGTATTCCAGAGTTCTCAGAGGTGGAGGAATCCATGGAAACATTCAAAATGTTGCTTTATGCGACAGCAAACACAGAACCTATTTTGGCCTGAGAATGCAAACATGAAAAGCTGCATACTATCCATACCCAAAGATGGGACAAGAAGTAACAGACTGAAATTGCACCAGGGACACTTCAGATGGACATCTGTAACACCTCTGTGCTGTAGATGCCTCAGCATTGTAAAGATCAGGAAGGGGTTGCCTGAATAGCTTGTGGAGTCTTTAAGAAATAGGCAAAATTTAATTTGCCTTTGGCATAAGCTTGGACTGGAGGATCCCCTTAGGTGTTTCCTGGGGCTACTGCTCTGTGATTCTGTTTTTGCATCCATTCAGACCACATTTAAAGGAAGATCAATAAACACATCGATACTGTAGCATAAAAGGTTTACTGAAAAAAGTTTGTCTGGCTTTAAATACTGTAGTTAAGGACCCTGCAGATATGGATGCACGAGTATGGATAGAAGATGTACCCATTTATTAATAAAAAAGTATCCATTTATTTATTTAGTTACCCTAGGTCCAACTATGTTATTCACTTTCTTGACATCACCAAATTGAGCTGAACCTTTAACTGTACTTATACTAATCGTTGACAGGATTGCCAGACAGACCTCAAATATATTAATCTTACAGTTTTGATAAAGAAAATGGCCAGATAGAGTATTAAGAGAAAGGTTACAGCTTAAATTCATGTTGACTGCGTCTGAGATACAAGCCTTAGAAAACACTGGAAATTCTCCTCTTTGCCAATTTTCATGCTGTTATACTTTGGCTTAGTGCTATTTTGAGTTTTGGCAATAGATTGTCACAAAGCTGCTTCTTAAGGGATTTCTGAAAATTTGGATAAACCCTATTGTAAAGGCTGTCCCTGTGAACTTAGTTACGACTTTGAAATAAAACCATGGCATGAAAGTTAAATAGAGTATCTCCTCCTGAAAACTGCAAGGAACATTCTTTGCAGTTGATTTTCATATATGGCACCCATTGCTGCCTCTTATCCCCGTACACAAAGCCTGGCATTTTCTGAAGCTTTTTAGCTGTTTTTTCCTGCCTCCTCTATTTTATTCACTATTACATTAACACATACCTACATGTACGTGTTATACATACATGTAGGGAGCAATTGGCTGGTTAGAGTCATTTGTTAAGGAAATGAGGCATACATGTCCACAGCGTTTGTTTTCCTATGCTCCCCACGGCTTTTCAACCAATGTACTTTGACCAAATCCGAAGGAGGGCACACCGAGTTGTATCCAAGCTGCAACTACTCTTCAATTTTTATGAAAATAATTGGTCAGATACCGTACCTTTTGTAAGACTGCAAGGTTAACTCATGTTTATCCAGTCCCAGAAAAACCACTTAGGGTCAAAACATCATAAATGGCTCTCATCATAGAAAATCATAAGTTGGAGGTCATATAGATACGAGTTAATGCAGCCATGAGACAAAATCCATAGTAAACCAAAGTTTCATTAGTTGTGCTGCGCACAGTAATACTTGTTTTATTGACTGACTTTTAATATATAGCCCTTTTGCTACTTACCCAATTCTTTGATTTGTCTTTTTTCTTGCTCTCGCTTGCTTTTTTTTTTCAAAATTTGCTATCTTTTCCTACACATAGCAGGGAAAAAAAGCATTGAAACAACTGAAGAACAAATATATACTTTCCCTGAAGCTCCCCTAAAGCGAGAGATTACTTAAATTTTCTGGGTGACCAGACTAAAGCAGTGCTCTTCCACAATGGAGTAGTTCTAAAACCCAAATGATTTCTTAAATGTGTCTTTTCAACACATTGATTGAAAAATGCTTTTACTTCATAGCCACTCAGGAGTATTGCAGGAAATCTATCTGGCTTGATCACAGAAAGTCTATTCAGCCTGGCATAAAAGCTCAAGTGAAGTCTTTCTCATATTCAGTTGGCATGACAAGTCAGCCAAAAGTATACACTCAAAACATGTAATTTTACCATTTCTGTATACCTTTTTTTAACTGAATGACAACTTTTAAAATCATTATAAGGGCATTTACATGTAGATTGGAGCCTGATTTAGTAAGTATTTCTGCTAAGTCAATGAGAATACTTCTGTAGACTCATTTAACGAGTTCAGTCAGATCAGGCCTATTTGAATTAATGTAATGATGGAATTCTGTATCCACCACAAATAACAGATGAATTAATAATATTTCTGCATTTTATTTCTGCAGGAATAAGTTGTTGCTGTCACGCTACTGCTCCTTTAAAACATGGTGCCGTCTATTTATTTCTAATTAGAAGACATGCTGGTCACAGTAAGTTTAATCTTACTGTGTGAGTCAAGTCTTACAAACATCTATGGAAAATGAAGACCTTAGACTTTGCAGCTGCAGAATTTAATGTATTTACAGTTCAAAGTATCATTTAGTGTCAGGAGAAAATCATGATTAGCATTCACTTTTTTGACATCTCTTTCAAACATTCAAAAATGTTTGAAACAATTTAGGGACTAGGTTTTAAAGTTTACCATTTTTTCTTTTTGCTTAGATGTTCAAAACACCCAACTAAAAATAACAGCATGTGACATATGGCAAATATTTTAGCTACTCACAAAAGCTAATTGAGAATTTAAATATATATATATTTATATATATATACATATATATCATGTCATATTATTTTGAAATAAATTACAAGCAACTTAATCTAAATTAGATTTTCATTTCCTACACACTTTAAGAAGCCAGTATCAGTAAAAAGAGTCAAGAAAAACACCTGCAAGACATGCTTTAGTGGTTAGAGGATTAAGGCAGAACTGAATGGCTTCCTTTCTGAAATAACAGCCTTGGTTCTCTAAAAACACAGATTGCTGTTTGCTGCTAATGGGTGCCTTGAGTAGCGTAACAGCAAATTGCTTTCCTTGATGACATAAACTGAGTACACAGAAAACATGAACACTTAGTTGAAATGTTAGCACATCAAAAGTCACTAAAGGAAAATAACTGTTTTCCAGAGAAGGGCTTTGTATGATCATAATTGAACTACTTCTGTTTTAGTGAACTTGTGCCATTTAAAATGGGAAGCAGAACCAGATTTTCTGCTGCCATGATGACTGCATAGTCACTCTGCAGCAGTGCAAAATGAATGCTGTTATTAAATTGGAAAGGCAGGAAAAATGTTACCCTTGGCCACTGGACTGAAGGACTAAATATGATACTCAGTAGAAGTCTGGACAGCTCCAACAGTTGCCTTAATTTTAATTGCAGATACAACCACATCTGCTCACAACAATAGGCTATTTGGGTTACCCCTACTGCTACCTGATTCACCATTATCAGCTTATCTTGCATTGAAGCACCCCTGCACTATGAGGTTATGCAGGGGCAATGCAGAATTGCAGGAGCCTGGTAGAAGGTAATATTCATCAGTGGATGATCTCTTACCAGCTTGCTGGACTAGCAGCCACAGATGCACAGCAACATAACAACATCCTAGCATGGATAGGCTGGCTCAGTGCAGCACTTTGACATACAAATAAGTTAAATAAGTCATCGTAAAGTGAATAGTTAATTTTGATCAAATTCATGCTAGTAACTGATCAATTGCAACTGTCTAGCCACAAATGCCTGCGCTGAAGTCCTGCTTGTCAAAATGAGGAAATGCCCTGTGCTTTCTTGAACAGGAGGCTGATGCGATTTTCCTTACACTAATAGCAAGATACTGCCAGGTAGAAACACACCCACAGTTCACTATAGAGGTAATGTTATACTGTGGTAACCTGTTTTTATATCAAAGGCTACAGACCTGCGTTTATTAGTGCAGAGACTGATGAATGAGCAATGACAAGGCTTGCCTTGCTACAGTGACTGATTTGAGATTAATCAGAATATCTCAGTATCTCTTTAGCCTAGTCTACACACAAATTATTTAAAGGTATAAATATGTCCATACTAGCATTACTGTTCGCTTTTACAATTACCTTCAGACATATGATAAAATGGGTATAGTTATGCCAATACAAAAATATTTTAGATATCTCTATAAGGAAAAAATGCTACACCAGCTGAAGCACATTTACACAAGCATTTTTCGACTCATGTTAAATATCTGTTTCCAGAGGGTGCAAAGGACAATGGCTTGACTTGCTTCTATTGATAAGCTATGGAGCAGCTGGACATGAAAAAAAAAAAAAAAGATTTTTTTTCCCTTTAGAAGTTTTTTTTTTAATACAAAAAAGTAGATTATTAGCACAACTGAAAAGTAAAATCTAATGTTAAAGTAACAAGCAGGCTGGAGTTAAAGGAGTTACAAAAACTGTATTTAAATAATTTTATTTACTAAAGCAGGACTTCAACTTCATCATTTAAAAAAAAAAAGACTGCCTTTTTAAGTATTTTTCCCCAGTTCCAGCATTTACTAAAAACACTATTTCAGACTTTTTATCCAAACCCCATCGGTCGAGAGAACAAAAAGCAGGAGCTGCACAGACTCGAGCCGCCACCTCGCGGCTCGCACCCTGGACACGCAGCTGCAGCACCGGGACTTGCTACCCGAGCTCACAGTGCTCATCGCTCACGCTCGCCAGCTACGTTTCCATCAAAAAGCTGAGGGAAATTCTTAAAAGATTAAATACATTTTCTAAAACAAAAACTATTATGGCAATATATGTATACTAAAACACATCACGACTTTAGAAGTGCTTTTGCTCTTGAGGGTTTAAATTCCAGCTATGTATTAGTTACACATTACTAAAAATAATCATTTTTAATTTGGATGGCCCTTTAAAAATAGCTCATATCCATTTATATAGGTGGGGACACAGCACATGCTGTCATTATTGAGTTACATATATAACTATTTTGGCTCACAGAAATTTTTAACAGGCTTTACCAAAAATGGCAAAAAGAAAGAAACAGAGCTTGTAAAAAGCCTGGATGCATAATTACAGTGTTACATTTGCCTCTGACATTAGATGGTTGTGATTATTATAAAAGAGTTAATGTAATAAAAGAGTAAAACGTAGCAAATGTATACATAAATGTAGCAAATTCCGTAAAATATAATACAGCTTTCCATGACTTCCTGCTGTCATGCATCTCATAACATACTTGTTACTGCAACTATGTTAAGAAAAAGCTTCAACTACAAAGACACACATACACTGGTACAAAAATGCCCTACAGTTCTCTGAGTGCTAATTGTTGGACACACAGTGCAAAAGATGTCCGTGCAGAACAAAGCCAAAGGGATACAAAGGGCATAACCTTTCTTAAAAGAAAAGAAAAATAAAAAAATACGAATACTGAAAACAAGTTAAAAAATAGAATAAAAACAGTATTGATGGAGCAACTTTTCACCTGAAAGAACTGTGCCAGAATCAATGCTTAACATCACATGTATCTTTTGGGAATGCTTATGGATTATGGTCACATTTGGTTTCTAAAAGCTTCTTTTGACAATTTGTTTAAATTAGCCTGACTTGGAAACAAAGCTTGGTAGTAGTTTTGTTTTTTTGGCACACAACAAGCCCAACCTGCTTTTGAGAGTGTGATGAAACAAATGCTATAAACTCATAAAACAATGTTCATGCAGGCAACATGAACAGTAACACGAATAATGGCTGCTCTTTATACACACGGATGTTACAACAGGGACTGAAACCTTACCCCTGGATCTGGAAAACACAAAATTGTCTCAGCTAGAGAACCCAAACAGTTTTGTTCACTCACAGGCCAGAGCTCAGTTACAAAATTCCATGCCATCAACCTGTCACATTGACTAAATATCCACAATATTGTTCTTACAAATCCTTTTGTAATTGCTTATGTGTAGATAAACTCAATGCCAATCTTGTCTAATATATAAATATATTTTAAAAAAGAAGTATTTTCCACTGTCCAGAGTGCTGATGCAACAGATCATTTTGATGCTTGGTAGTACTACTGCATTTTTCACAAACTTAAGGCAAAATACTATATTGAAACATTTCCTAAGCTTCAACTCTGTGATCAGTGATAATGTAATAATGAATAATAATAATTAAAAGTGAAAGCAAATTAGCCTTCTTTTCCTGAAATCACATATTTCCTGATATCGTGAATATTACAATAGCCTGAACTTTTAAAGTAGCTATTGGACTGTTATTCCTCAGACAAGAAGAAATTATAAGTTCTCTAGTTCACACTATCTCAGGATTATATTCAGGACAAATTAAACAGAATTAGATCTTAAAAAACAGTTTGACAGATAGGCTTAATGAGCAGAGAGAATGTAATACATCGATCTGTAACCTCAGAACTAGATTAAAAAAAAATAGCATGAACATTCAGCTATAGCAGAAGATATTGTAAACATGATGAAAAATAAACAAATAAATAAATTGTATACTCCACACTAGGAGCACCTGGAAGGATATACACTGCTGCATCCTGCTCCTGCGGCTTCAAGACCTGCCCTTTTGCCACTGATCTTAATGGAAATGGAATTCTGCCAAAACTGTGACTACAGGGTTCAGAAAATAAAATGTGAAGAAGTAAGTGTTAATAAATCAGAAGCATTATCAGACCAATGAAGTGATTATATAAATGGCATAAAGACAGCACTTATCTAATGAATCAAACGTAGTCAAAGAAGCTGCAACAGAAGGGGGTAAGAAGGGTCTTTATGGGCCATACAATAAATATTTCAGTTCACACAGCACCTCCCTCTCTGACCTCTTTTTTGTTAGAGTTCCCTGTTTGTGATTAGCGCTCTCCTCATTATTAGTATTTGGGTAATATTACTGTGCTATTGCTATTAATCCTTTCGATTATATTTTCTACTTAAATTCAGCCCATGTTGGATGCTGCTTTTAGGGTTGCTGATTTTAAGGAAACTGGCATTTTGTGCTCCCTTTTAGAAATGACCAAACCTACCAACTGAAACTTGAAAATAAAAGCTGACTGAGGTCTCTTATTCAAATGCAGACATACAATTCAAAAAAAAAAAAAAAAAAAAAAATCTAAACCCATGTGGCTGAAGTTTGGCAGAATTCCAAGTCAAAAAGGCAGGACTATAATGAAAGTGACAGATATTATTTTAGGTAGCTTCAAATATAAAACTTCCAATCCTTTCTTTATATACTGCAGTGTCTTTGTACTTCGTATGCAGCTTGTATATCATTCTATTTTCTGTTTGAAGCAACAGCTAATATTTGAAACTATCAGCTTAAGCACAGGTAGGCTACTGCTGTTACCATGCTGGCAGGTAGCTGGGTTTTGGAGAAAGAGAGATTTTCTTCTTCCAATATGAACCCTATAGTTATAACAGTTCTGCTACAATGCCTGACTTCTTTATTGGTGTTTAATAATTGCATCTCTTTGTATGAGATATGAATGTATCCTAGATGAGTATGTTGCTCTGAGCATGCAAAGAGAACCAGGATGGATACCATCAACTGAGAGACACGGACAGTTATTGGCAAGAATGCTTTCTCTCACAGCTCTGCCACTTGAACATTAATAACACCTTTTCTTTAAATACTCTGTGTTCCATTAATCCTATCACCCTCTTAGTTAGGGCTGCAATGAGTTTTATTTCAGTTCACTGCACTTCAACTATTAACCCTTGCCAATGAACAGGATTTCACATTAGTTCTGCATATGAAATAACCACTTGGCCACATACTATAGAGCTGACCTAATTACATAAAAGCCTCTGTGTACTCTAAAAGAAATGATCTAGCGAGAATAACACAGTGATTCATGCCAGAAAATAACTCAAAATGTTTAGGGAATTAGTAAGCAATCCATAGTACTGTTTCCAGCTAATAAAATTAGTCCATCTTTGCAATGCTAGCAAACTGTGATCCAAAGCAAACAATAGGAATCTGGAGGGGCACAACTTATCCCTGTAGAGAATATAAGCTAGCACTGAGATCTGGAGAAATGGATGAGAATTTACATTAAAATGGTGGTGCCCTGGGCAGAACGACCAAGGAAGGGAAACACAGGACCCTCAGGACTGGGTTGTAACAAGCTCTGCTTGTACTTACTCTAACAAGCAGCAGCAGCACATCCTATATTCAGTTTGGATCCAGGTAGGAACACCTGCTAGATTTTTGCTGGAATATGAATTTCCATGCACTGGAGCTAGATTCAACTTTATTTCCAGACCTCTAGTCTTTATCTGAGAGAGAAACTAAATGCACTGGTACTTATTCTTCACCCTCTCTTTTTCTGTTAAAAATTTGGTATGCTAAGGAGAAACTGTAGCTACTTGTGATTGGTACCCCAAACTACTATTTCTTTGAAAGAGCAATACTGTCCAAATTTGCCTCTCAAAATGCCCTATCTTGCTTCTAGAACACTTTTTGTTGCCATTAAAATTCAAAAGTTGCCAATAATTTCATAGCCAAAGTGATCTAGATGAGATCTCTGAAAACGTAAGGAATAATGGATTGGCCAAACCCTCACTTCCTCCACACTACTGTGTACTTCTTGCTGTAATTCTGTTATAGCTACAGTATTTCTAACTAAATTATCTATAATGAATGTGCAAAATTTCAGTATTACAGAACTCCAATACATTTGCTAATTTTAAAGAATTTAATTGTCAGAATGTTATTGCTTCAGATGCCATCTGGCCAGTTATTTACAACATACTTTTTAAAATTAGAAAATCCCTTCTGATACTTTGTGCTTGGTCTTGCAAGAGGTTTACAAGTAGCTTTGCACGTACAGATGTATCCTGCAACACTGTATTATTAATTCCTTTATCATACACACATACGTACACTTTACCATGCCATTTGTGTTTCTACAGCCATGTTGTAGAAGAGTACACATGGCATTGCAAATATTCTCAGCCAGCTTTAACTTGGTTTCTTAAGGAAGCAAGGCACTGTGATTGCACTCTTACTGATACTGATGAGTGATCTCATCGTTCGCTCTACTTCATTCTCTCCTCCTTCCTCTCCTTGTCCAGGGTCTTAAAGATATCATGTAGACACAAAAATAACATAAGAGAGATATAGCCAAAGTTTCTCCCAAAACAAATATAATGACAGGCTTTTGTGAGGACCGTGAGAAAAGAGCCAACTGCCCCATGTGTATGTTGCTCCAAAATAAGCTGCAGCAAAGCTTAGCAATTAGCCAAAGAGGTAGGAGTATGAAATGGCCAACGGGAAACTTAAGAGCAGCACAGAATCCACAGGAAGCAGGGTTTCCTCTGTTCTGCTGCATTTGGAAGAAAGTATTTTGTGTGTTTTATTTTCATCTGAAAAAAACATCTTTCAACGAACAGGCATAAAAACAGCTTCTGGGTCAAACAAAGGAACAAAAAGTAGAGATTTTGAATCGCTTTTGAATGTCTTTTTAGAGATGGCCCAAGGGTTCGTTCACTTTGCATATCACCCCAGGTGAAATAATGGCTAAATAATGGCAAATGAAGAGGAGGCAGAGGGAAGAACATGAAAGAAAAGCACACACAAAATAATATTCCTCTGTATAAACCTTTAATTTCCAGCAATTTGTGGGCCATGGCCTTGGGGCAGAATTCATAACTTTGTGTTTAACAACTGTGATGAATATGTCTTTTTCTTACAGCATAGCTTTTTTATTGTTTCTCTCACACTATAAGGTCATCCCTGGCTTATACCCTCTGCCTCCCTTTTGCAATTTAGTTCTTTTATAATTTCCGGGAGGAGTTGATGCTAACACCAAATTTCTTCCTTTCCGTGCTGTAATTTTCTTGATGATATAGCTGTATTCCTTCCCTTTTCACCTACCTTCTTTGGTATCTTCAATTCTTCTATACCTTCTCTGGCTCGTTGAGTTTTTCAAGGAAAAATATACATTTGTTTTTCACCCTCCACTACATATGTTCTCTAGTGTGTCTTTCCCCTATATTTCTTCTTCAGTTTTCCAGCCCATTCCAACCACCTCAGCTGTTTAAAAATCACAAAATAGACTAAAAAAAAAGCCTAAGTTTTACTCATATCATTACTTTTAAGCAAGATTAAGCTTAGATTCTACATTATGAAATTCTGTAGTCAGATGTGTTGAAGGATTTTTCCACAATCATCATTCTAAACAGGCTTTCAATGAAGGCTGAAATTCTAAGTTTTTGTATATATATGATCTTAAACTCACCAATTCCATCTGATAACACTGCACCCCTTCTCTTGCTTCTGGCATCTCTCCTCTGTCTCATTTTCACCAGGTCTGTGTCTTTCTAATTTTAGGTATCTATCTTTGCTCTCTTGGAGTGAAAACCATAAAAGGCCACGTAGTCTGTCAACCTTTTGTTTCTATGTTCTTCAAAACACTCCAGGGCAACACAGTCCTTCTTCCCGAGTTGTAGGATGGAGCCCAGTGGGAGCTTAATCCTCAATCAAGTGCTTAAATTGTATCATCGTATCATCGTATTTTCTTTAACTGGAACCTAATGAACGTAACTAGCCTTCTTGTAGTTTCTCTCCTTTCTAGAGTTGAATGGGGTCTGCAGCTTTCAACTGCAGATGGAAGCTTAATCTGGCAAGCAGTGCTGGAGCAGTGTCTCAGCAGGGGATCCCTGTCTTGGTGCTGTCTGAAATCTCACATTCATTGTCATGTTGCTACAAAGCTCTGTTCTGGGTAACAATTACCATATCTTTAAGTAACAAATGGATGAAGAAAGTGAAGAACATGTCAGGCAGCCTTTGGCATCTACAAAGTCTGCAGATGAAGAGAAGAGAGGCCAAGATGAAGATCTTTCCACGGCTCCAGAGAGGCCAGTTGGGCTCCTTCCAGCAGCCCGCCTTAGCACTCTGCTGCACTCATGACATGGCTCTCAGCCTCCCTGGCCAACACCACCATTAACGGCCTGTGGGGGGGCCAGTGATGGCGACTCGGGATCCTTCTCTTACCTCTATCACCCTCTCCCAGGCAAAGCAGACCGGCTTCCCACCTCCATCTCTAAGTGTGGGCTCCGAGATCAAGAGCAGGAGGGGACAACAGGGGCTCCTTGCAGCGCCCACCACACAGCACAAACGCCTACACAGCCGTTAGGACCGTTGCCGACGCTACGGCCGTTACAGCCTCCCTGAGGCAGCAGCGCGCGCGCTCATTTGGCGGGGCATTCCCGCCAAAACCAGCGAGGGGCGGTGAGGAGCACCTCGACTACATGTCCCGGCATGCCCCGCTCCCCAGCGGCGCTCTCGCGAGGCGGGAGCTCCCGCGCCTCTCCTCTCGCGAGAGCGGCAGGGCGGAAGCTCCACGTCGGCCGGCGGGGCGGCTGAGCGAGTCCGCGGCGGGGTCCCCGAGCGCCATGGTGAGCGCGGCCCGGCCGGCCGGGGCCGCCACCGCGGCCTCTCTGGGGGCGGCGGCTGGAACCGGGCGTCCCCTGCGCGGTTCATCGCGCAGGACAGGCCTTGGGCTGCAGGGGGTTGCGGGCTCTTAAGTGCGCTGGCGGCTTCTTGTGTGTGAAGGCGTGTCGAGTGTCCGCCGTGGTTCCGAGACCCCTGTGCTCCCGTGTGAACGAGGCCGTTAGTGTCAGGCTGCCCGGGGGGAAGGGGAGGCCCCAGAGACCGGAGCGTTACCCTCCTGCCCGGTTTGTGCGCGGTGTGACCCGCAGGAGGACGTGCCGGAGCAGGGGGCTTGCTGGGTACCAAGAAGTTCTCGTGGGCCAGCGTTGTTATGTTACTGGGTACTTCAGTGGTCGTAACTAGCTCTACTAGCTGTATTTACAAGGGAAATAGAAGGAAGATCTGGTTTTTGGTTGTTGTTGGGTTTTCTTCTGTTTACGTTAGAAGCCAATTCTCCTAGTGCTGATTTGGTAGCTTCAGGACATCAGGGAGTTCTTAAAGAGCTGTGTGGGGCATGTTCTCTTTGCCTCTGTTGTCCATACTATTAATAGTGTAAAAACTTCAGGTTTCATGCTCTAGGTGACCCTGTGTATGCAGGGGGTTGGACTAGATGATCTCTAGAGGTCCCTTCCAACCTTAAGCATTCTAGGATTCTATGATTCTATGATTCGTGAGAGCAAATCAAAGGGATTCACTGGTGTGGATAGTGATCAGTTGTTTTAAGAAGTCCCACAAAAGCAAATAAGCAGAGAAGCGAGGGAGAGAAGTGGTCTCCTGTCTAAACCTTCTTTTAAGGTTTAACTTTCCTTGCTTCCATGGTGTTTCTATGTCAGTTTTTTTATTGAATGCCTTAGTATTGTAAACTTATTTTTGCCTTTTCCAGCCTCTCCGACTTGATATAAAGCGGAAGCTGACGGCCCGCTCCGACCGGGTGAAGAGCGTAGACCTGCATCCCACCGAACCATGGATGCTGGCCAGCCTGTACAATGGCAGCGTCTGCGTGTGGAATCACGAAACACAGGTGATCTTTTTGTTCTCCCTCTATTGTACGTGAAATAAACTTTCCAATATTAGATACACCAGGATACTACTAATAAGATTTTTTTGTTGTTGTTGTTTTTCCTCAGACTCTGGTGAAGACCTTTGAAGTGTGTGACCTGCCAGTGAGAGCTGCCAAATTTGTGGCAAGAAAGAACTGGGTTGTGACAGGAGCTGTAAGCTGTTGCCATCTTGTTGTTTTATGTGCAATTCCACTTTCTTTAGTTTGTTTTCGTGGTATTCCTTTGTATATCCCCAAGCAGTGTGATTTGATACAGTTTTTAGAGGAGAAAGGAGTGCTTCATTATGGTTACCCAGAGATTTTTATCCCCTGTGTTAGCTTAAAAACTTAAATTTCTTCTTTTTTTTTTTTTTTTTTTAAATGAGCGTAATAATATGACCAATTCCAAACATGGTGCAAAGTAAGTCTGGATTCAACTTTTGCTGTCAACTGGAATGCACTCAGCACCCACTTTTGGCGAAATACTAGTAGTAAGGAAAGGGCAAGATAACTGTTTTCAGCAGCAGAGACGTTCTTAAAGATGATTTTGTTAGAAAATCCTTAATGGTGGTGCATTTATTCTAACTACTTTGTATTGAACATAAGGTGTTGTAGGCAGAGTCCTGTTTTAATGGTTGTTTTTTCTCTCTTTCTTAGGATGACATGCAAATCAGGGTTTTCAATTACAATACCTTGGAAAGAGTTCATATGTTCGAAGCACACTCCGATTACATTCGTTGCATTGCCGTACATCCTACGCAGCCCTTCATACTGACAAGCAGTGGTAAGAGGCCTTCGGTGTATTTGGACATTTGGGAAACAGCTCTTCTTAGGCTTCAGTTTTCTGCCTAGTGAGGGATTGCTTGTCTTACTGTTCCTGCTGGAATAGGAATTTGTGAGCAACTTGTCATCTCATGTTATTTCTTTGCCAGAGATGTTCACTTTTTAAAAAAAAAAAAAAAAAAAAAAATGAATATCAACATTACTTATGGATGAAAATATAGTAGCTTATGGTTTTCATTAGAGAAGATCTAAAAGTCTTGTTCCTTTGGTACTTTGACTGGAAAGCTTAGAGAATCTTGCACTGCTTACCGTCCTTCTGCAAAGGCAGTAGTTATACAGATTTTGGCTATATATGTTGGCTATTAGCAGTTCCTCCTTTTAAGGAGAAGGGATGGATAAGCCTTGAACTAGAAGTTGCTGAGAATTAGGTAATTTAAGAAGGTGAGTATTAGAACATATTAAACTAACACAAGCTTGTGTTTTTTTCAGATGACATGCTTATTAAACTCTGGGACTGGGATAAGAAATGGTCTTGCTCTCAGGTGTTTGAAGGGCACACCCATTATGTCATGCAGATTGTCATAAACCCAAAAGACAATAATCAGTTTGCCAGTGCCTCTTTGGATAGGACAATCAAGGTATAGAAACTGTATTTTAAAAAAATCATTATGTATCAGACAGAGTATATAAATTACTAATATTAGGAAGACAGTAGGTTAAAATTCTTAAAAACAGGTGCAGTAATAGCATTTTTAGTGTGCGGGGATGTGTTTGTTGGTCCAGTTGCAGTTTTAGAATTAAGCTTGTACTGGGGAAGTTAATAACTTTACAAGATTGCGTATTACCTTGGATCTTTGAAATGTAATTCTCAAAGCTTTAATTAAATGCTGTAGTTCTAGTTGGAGTACACAGAAATATTGTGGGGGAGATAACGGTTATACTGGGGAGGGGGGGAAGAAAAAGGAAAAATCTTCATATGTGCAAAAGGTTGAATGCTTATACCAGCTCTATTAGATTTGATTAAAAAGATGCTTCTACCTACAAATAGCATCTTACATGGTTTAGTATGTTAAAAGAAAACACTGAAGGAGAACAGGTTCATGGCTTTGAGTTGTCAGCCCAGTGTATGCAATTTCAAATGTTTTGCTTATGTTTGTGCTTGAGGATTTATAGTTTGATAAACAGTTGCTAAAGCTTTTTCCCCTAGCACACGTTTTTGCACCTTTGTGATCCAAAAGCTAAATTGGGACACTTAGGCTTGGCGCAGTTGACCTAGGTGGAAAAGATCAGTAATTAGGTTATTTATTTTCTTGCAAGGTGTGGCAGCTTGGATCTTCTTCACCCAACTTTACTTTGGAGGGCCATGAAAAAGGTGTGAACTGCATTGACTATTACAGTGGAGGAGACAAGCCATACCTCATTTCAGGTGCTGATGACCGGTTGGTTAAGATCTGGGACTACCAGGTATCATGTTCAGCTCTTCATAAACTCTTGGACAGACTTGGCCTTAGGAAAGTCATTAACAAAGACATAGGAAGACTCCAGCAAGTGCTGATGTGGCCAAAAGTGGCCAGGATGAACTTGGCTAAAGGAGATAGTACTTCCAGGTTGTTGAAGGGTACTGCTTTAGAGCAAATCTGAACTCAGAAGTTCTGGTGCTCTCTATGTATGCTCTGCAATAATGACTGTTACACTGCATTTGCTTCGTTTTGCTATTGTGTACAGTTGTGTACGTGAGTTTTGTAGTTCACTCTTGGCTGTCTCAAGCAGCAAACTTGTCTTTGCAACTCTGTGACACCCTTAAAGAATGAAGATATTAGATCTCCTTTATTAGTCATTAGAGATACGTGTTTAGCTTTGGTTTTTGAAATGAATGCTGCTTTTTATCTTGTATAATCTGCTGTTCATCTCTGCCCTAAGAAAGATGTGAGAGAGGCAAAAGCCCCTCTGAAAAGAGGAGCAGCTATGTCAAGAGAAATAGCTTGAGTATTTCCTTCTGGAAAGGAGAAGGTATCTCAGTACAGTGCTAGTTTTCTAGTATATATTTAATACTGTTGCTTTAGCCATGTGGAAATATTACTAGAAGTCTAAACAAATGGGTTTCGAAATAGTATTTGTAAGAAATGAAGGCAAAACTGTAGCAGCATGTTTATCCCTGTGTCCTTCTGACTCTTGCAGAATAAAACATGTGTGCAAACCCTGGAGGGGCATGCTCAGAACGTGTCATGTGTCAGCTTCCACCCCGAATTGCCCATCATAATCACAGGCTCAGAAGATGGTAATTTTGTGTTTTCTGTTATATAAAGAATCGGGCAAGTACTTACAGAAAAAACTGCTGTTGTGTGGCAGCACACCTCCCCCCTTGCCATTCAGAGAAGGTAAAAGGCACGTTTTTCTTCCAGGGACCGTGCGCATTTGGCATTCAAGCACGTACCGCCTTGAAAGTACCCTCAACTACGGCATGGAGAGAGTGTGGTGTGTGGCCAGCTTGAGAGGGTCCAATAACGTGGCGCTGGGATACGATGAAGGCAGCATTATTGTTAAGGTAGAGTTACTCATTTGGAAAACAAATGGGAAATGTTGTTTTTTTACAGTAGTAGGTATTATTGTGTTACTTACAAAGCAGCTGATTTAAGTTACTTGAACATTTTTAGACAGTGCCATGGTATTTCAGTAGATAGGTTAAACTGAGAAGAAAATTTATCAAGGATATATTTTCTCCTTATGCTAAATTTTTCTGCTACACTTCCTAGCTTGGTCGTGAAGAACCTGCCATGTCTATGGATTCAAACGGAAAAATTATTTGGGCTAAACATTCGGAAGTCCAACAGGCTAACTTGAAGGCAATGGGAGATGCTGAAATTAAAGATGGAGAGAGATTACCACTGGCTGTAAAGGATATGGGGAGCTGTGAAATCTATCCACAGACAATTCAGCACAACCCTAATGGACGGTAATAGGTTTTAGAGTAAAGTACTTAAATGTATTTCTGATTTCTATGTGGAAAAGTATCTGAAATGAGAAAAGTTTACTTAAATGTGCCCTGGGAGTGGCTGAGAGCCTATGGCAAATGAGCAGCCATAGGAAATGTGAAATCACAGAACAGTAGTTGGCCCTCGCTTGTAGGAGATAACAGCTTAAACAAGTTGGACTCCAGACAGGAAGAATAAAGAAAAAAAAAAACAAAATGTGTACAATAATAGCAGTAATTCACATAACTGTATCACTTGAGTTTTTCTCCATGAACAGATAAGCTGAACTGAAAGGGATACCTGAAGTAGAAGGGGATAGCAAGTAGATAGTAACATGAAGTATAAAAAAAATCAAGTTACAAGTTGCATGAATTTTTTTGTTTGCGTTGGCAGCGATCATACTGGGCCAAGCTCTCCAGTAGCTTTTCAGATTATTGATCCACTTAATTGTGTCTGTCCAACTCGTGCCTGACCAACACTTCTTTCTCTTGGTCTAGGTTTGTAGTAGTGTGTGGTGATGGTGAATACATCATTTACACAGCTATGGCTTTGAGAAACAAAAGTTTTGGTTCCGCCCAGGAGTTTGTATGGGCACATGATTCTTCTGAGTAAGTATTGTAACTTTTGCTTTGTATAATTTTAAATTTGCTGCTAGTTTTCAGACTGTGCAGACTGCACATGGGGCCTGAAAAATAAAAGTTGTTAGGATAATAAACATCTCGTAACTGCAGTACATAGAACTTTTCCATTTGTGTCACTCCACTAATTTTTGAAGATGCATCAAATGCAATAGCAGTTGTTTTGAATGCTCTTGTGATTTTAGTGAACTGCTTCTTTACCAGCCAGTTAACTTTGGTTTTTGTCATGTAATCTGTATATAGATATGCCATCAGGGAGAGCAACAGTGTTGTAAAGATATTTAAAAATTTCAAAGAGAAGAAGTCATTCAAACCAGACTTTGGAGCAGAAGGTGAGTATTTACTTTTAGAACCTGCAGGTTGGTTTGAGTGTTTTGTTTGTTTGTTTTTGTGTGCATGTTTTTTGGTTTCCTCCACTATATCAATTTCTTCTACCTTTATTTTTCAGGCATCTATGGAGGCTTCCTCTTGGGTGTCAGATCTGTTAATGGTTTGGCTTTCTATGATTGGGAAAACACTGAACTGATACGCAGAATTGAAATTCAGCCTAAACATGTGAGTGCCTAGAAAGAACTGAATATATTTATGTACTTGCCTGTATTGATTTTTGACTATACTGATTTTTCTTGAATGAAACCAAGCTGACAGTCTAGCTTAACTTCTTAAGTTTATCTCACTCTTCTAGCAAAGGGAAATCTCTGAAGTGTACATTGGTGGCTTAATTGCTAAAACTGCTATGAGAGTTAGTACTTTATAATGGTAATTTCTATATCCTCCTTTCTTCACCTGGGGTCTGTTAAACAGTGCCATTATTGATTCTGATGATACAGATTTTCTGGTCCGATTCGGGGGAGCTTGTCTGCATTGCTACGGAAGAATCGTTCTTCATTCTGAAATATCTATCAGAAAAAGTTGCAGCAGCCCAAGAAACACATGAAGGAGTCACTGAGGATGGAATTGAAGATGCTTTTGAGGTAAATGTTTTTTAAACGTGGGAAGTGACAAGAATTGGAGATGATTGAAACAAGTCTTTGTAAAGCGTATTAAAGTATTTGCTTCTACTTAACTTTAGTTTCCAACACACTGAGTATGATGCAGTACACCCACCATTTACTATTTTATTTGGTCTGCTGAAGACCATCTCTTGAAAAAGCACTTCTGTTTGAAATTGAGCCTGAGAGATCTTGATGCCTAGCTTACTCTTCAGATTTCTGTTTACTGTTCTCATAGTTACAGTGGTTGTTTTTTTAAAAAACATCATATTTGAATAGTATGTTTACATAGCTTAAACTTTTCCTGCAGTTTTTGTTTGAAATGTGATTGAATGAGTCCACTTATCTGTTGAAGTGTAGCAGATTAAATTTAATTTGAAACTGGTTTAGTCTTACTGTAGCAAAAAACATAACTTTTATGTCTGTCTTAACCTTAATTTTGCAGGTTCTTGGTGAAATTCAAGAGATAGTGAAAACAGGTTTGTGGGTAGGCGACTGCTTCATTTACACCAGTTCTGTGAACAGACTCAATTATTATGTTGGAGGAGAAATTGTCACTATTGCCCATTTAGATAGGTAAGTCATTGAATTTGTTGTAAACAAGTGTTTAATTTTTTTTTTTTTTTCTTCCAAATAAGTCAAGACCAAGTGAAATTTGTTGCTTCTTTGTCCTGCATTATTTATTTCTCAACACATTAGGCTAATGTATGTTCTGAGGCCATTAATATTGTCTTGGGATCACAGGGAATAAACTCTTATATGAAAGTACGTAAAACTGCAATTTTTCAGGTGAATATTGTTTCTCTTATGACAACTGTTAAATTATTTTTTTACGGACTAATTGGTAGTGGATTTAGCCAAAATTCAGGTGCTTTGCTTTGTTTCAGGACAATGTATCTCTTGGGTTATATCCCTAAGGACAACCGGCTGTATTTGGGTGATAAAGAGCTAAACATCGTTAGCTACTCGTTGCTGGTCTCAGTGCTTGAATATCAAACCGCTGTGATGAGAAGAGACTTTGGTATGGCCGACAAAGTTCTGCCAACTATTCCAAAAGAACAGAGAACCAGAGTTGCACATTTTCTTGAAAAACAGGCAAGAGAACGATTTCTTAGTCATCAGAAACATAATATGCTTCTAGTAATGTATATTTATTTGAGAATACTGTAATATTTGTTTGGAGGGTTTTTGTTAGAACATCAAGGATACTGTTTGATGTGACAGACCACAGTTTTTATGTTCTGTTTTTTATTTCAGGGCTTCAAACAACAAGCCCTTGCAGTATCCACAGATCCCGAGCATCGTTTTGAACTTGCTCTTCAACTTGGAGAATTAAAAATTGCCTATCAGCTTGCAGTGGAAGCAGAGGTAAAGACGGTGATTCACATGAATTCTGTGCACTAGAATGAATCTGTGAGGCCCTGTGTTTGTGCCAAGAGAGGGCAGTGGAATGTGGAGATGCAGAATAGGTTTCTGAGCACTGTATGTACACCCCCCAACTTGGTATGTGAGTTCCACCTCTGTTAGTCAAAGGAATCTAAGCCCTGTAGTGGGAATAGGGGAACGTTTGCTCAGAAAGCAACAGGAACTCCTGGAGAAGGTAAAACTGAAGCAACAACCAAGCCATAATCTGCAGCTCTGATCACTGAGAGTAGAAATAGCAACGGTAGGATCCAGGTCTCTGGGCCCTTGGCAAACTTTTAAGCTATTTCTAGGAAGACTGACAGGAGGTGATTTGGCCCATAGCCATTATTCAGAGGAGTGATCTTACTGCTCCTGTGGTAAAATCATGAGGTTAATGGTAGAATGACGACTTGAAGGCAAAATGCTTTTATGTTCTAGAGGTTAATTTTGGAGATTTCTATAAAAAATAGTACTGTCTTGTTATCCAGACTCATTTCTACGTTTTCCCTTGAAGTCTAATGGAAAACTGTTCTGTTTTATATAATGGTGTAGCTGTGTAATGATCTCTGTTCAGAACTAGTGTGTTTTGAAGCTGTAATAGTTGTAGCATCTCAAAAGGAGGGCAAATAGAATGATGAGATATGGTACCTTCACAAGTCACCTTTCATTCTTTATTGAAAGATCTACAAATCTTCAAGTGCCATTCAAATATGTGTTTTTTTTGTTTGTTTGTTTTTTTTTCTCTTTCCCCCTTTCCTCCTTTCTGCCCTTTGTGTTATTAGTCAGAACAGAAATGGAAGCAGCTTGCTGAGCTTGCCATTAGTAAATGCCAGTTTGGCCTAGCCCAGGAATGTCTCCACCATGCGCAAGACTATGGAGGTCTATTGCTCTTGGCTACAGCATCAGGAAATGCTAACATGGTGAACAAGTTAGCTGAAGGAGCAGAGAAAGATGGCAAGAACAACGTAGCTTTTATGAGCTACTTTCTACAGGGGAAGTAAGTATCAAGCAGGAGATTCTGATTGTTCTCCTATTTTCTGAAATGCAGAAGACTTTTTTTTTTTCAAATTAACTGCAACACATGCAAACTAAAAATTTCATGAAGAAAAAAGAGTGGTACACATCTTTTCAGAAAGGATGATTTTATTTTATGGTGGCTGCTTCTTTTTAAACGTAATAAATAATAATGTTGTAGAATAAAGAGCTAATCTTTTGCAAAGTCTGTCATTGTAAAACATACTGGTTAACATTACATTTTACCATCTTATAGGCTTGATTCATGTTTGGAACTGCTCATTAAAACTGGGCGCCTGCCAGAAGCTGCTTTTCTTGCACGGACATATTTGCCAAGCCAGGTTTCAAGGTAACTTTTCAAAACATGTGCAAAGAAAGAACATTCTTAACCAAATTAGCTGTGTACAGCAGATTATTGTTTGCATCTCCAGGGTTGTTAAACTGTGGCGGGAGAATCTTTCTAAAGTCAATCAAAAAGCTGCCGAATCCCTTGCTGATCCTACAGAGTATGAGAATCTCTTCCCTGGGTTAAAGGAAGCTTTTGTTGTTGAAGAGTATGTCAAACAAAGTCTCGCTGACTTGCGGTCGGCTAGGGAATATCCCCTTGTCACTGTAAGTAACACTGGGCGCTTTGTGCCTTTTTTTTTTTCTTTTGTTTTTCTTTGCTGGTTTTTTTTTTTTTTTTTTTTTAATCCCTCTGAAATCTGTTCTATATAAATTTAGATTTAAATGAGTTGGTGAAATCACTTATGTTCCATAAACACATGTTTTTATTTTAGCCAAATGAAGAAAGAAATTTACTTGAAGAAGCAAAAGGTTTTGAGCCTCCTAAAGTAATGGCATCTCAGGTCAGTGTTGCTACTAATGAATGAAGTTTAAGAAAGAAGCCACTTCACTAGTGTACAAAAACACGTACTCTGGGTGATAGTTTACCACCAATGGACCAACTGTTGCTCTTGTTGACTTTATTGAAAGTAATGTGAAAACTGTACCTGAGTTCCACATTGTTTTGCCTCAGACTTCTCTTAATCTGCTTACTAACTTCTTCACTAAGAAATTATTTCTTATCTGTGGTAACTTAACTTGGATCATCTTTTGTTAGAACAGAGGGAAGTGTCTATTAAAGTGCTTGTGACTAATGAGCAACTTCTACTATTGCATTTATTCTTCTGCAGCATAGAATTAATCATACAAACATTTTCCATCTTACCTGCTTCTAAACACTCCAAAAGTTCAGGAGCTGGAACCTGTGAACAGTTACATGTCGCAGCAATTAAAAAGACTCATATTCTTTGTCATGACAAGCATTTAAAGAAGAAGACTGCTCACTAACTAACTGTCTAGGAATCCTGCTCCATTATTTGAAAATACTTCCTAATCAATATTCCAAGTAACTCAAACTGATTTCTCTGATCACTTCTGTTACTTTTAAGTGGTTTAGTGACAAAGCAAATATTACTTAAGCAAATGCAAACTTGTATCTGTATTTGTTGAAAAGGATACAGAAGTAGCTTTGTAAAGGTAAGAAAAATACATTAAACTGGGATTAATTTGGCATTTGATGCTGGAGGTTACTGATGCTGAAGCACATCTTTGCACTCAGTTCATGATTGCGTAGGATGTCCTCACACTGGAGCCCTCTTCTACAACTGAGGATGAATATGCTAAGTTCTGCAGTAGGTAGCTATGTAAATAATATACACATGACTGATAGAATAATAGTATTGTTTCAATAATGTCAGTAACTGATGTACTTTAACCTCAGACTTGCATAGTAGTAAAGAAAGAAGGATGAATGTTTATTATATCTATCACAGGGTAGGGCACACAGATCCCAACAACTGTACTAAGGACGGTCAGCTATGTTAAAAATCAAGTTTTGTGCCTTGCCTGTGACCTTCCATTCTACTTGACTATTCTACGAAAATTTAGTATTTCAGTCTTAAATTGAGGTTCAGCTGTGAAAAATATTACCACTTAAACAATGAATGAAAGAAGTCTCCAGATTAGTTCAGTGCGGCTCCCAGTTGTTTGTAGTCAGCTTCCTTGGGCAGAATTTACATTCGTGTAGAAACACTGGGCCAGTTCTCCTCCAAAAATTCAGCATCTGCTTGGCCACATCCTTCTTGCAGTGATGCTGCTTGAGAAACCTCCTCAAATGTTACTTAGCTGTGAAAATAGATGCTTGGGAGGGTCAGTTTACTGTTGTCCGTTTACTTGCCTTGTAAGAAGTGAAATTCAGCAGAACTTACGAAAGAATGTCGTTTTCACTAGAAGCGCCTTGAAGAATCAGTTCTGTCTCCTAAACCAGAAGTGACGTCGGTTTCACAGAATTCTGATCTACTTTCAACCCGAGAACAGAAGGTACTTAAATATGAAGGCGTGTTCCAGTGCAGCACTGAACTTGTTTTAGCCTATAAACTAGTAAATTGATTAAATCCAGCTTGGATGAGGTGTCACTTCTCATCTTACAAACCAGGCATCTTAACCCCAGTTCCAGCATGTGGATTCCTCTCTGTTGTATGCAGGGACGCTGCCCCCTGCCTAAAACCTTGTGAGCTTGGAGAAAAAAAAGTGTAGAGTCAAAAAAAAAAAGAGTTGGTCAGGAGTAGTAACAAGTTACCACTCTGAAAGGGGGGGAGTGGGGTGGGGATTTACACTAGTTCTTGCCATGAATGTAGTGTCTTTCCGCAACTTAGTTGAATACTTGTGTTCTAGTAGCCTCTCTCTAAGCTTGGTGTGTTCCAATGTATTCACCATGCAGAACAGAGTCCAGTTATCACCTGTGCTGGCCAGCATGTAACTATTAGTATCTCTAATCTAGTCTTTCCTTTCCCTAGACCCTTCTGGACCTGGAAGATGATTTAGATAACTTGGATCTTGAGGATATTGATACAACAGATATCAATCTGGATGAAGAGATCTTAGATGAGTGAAGGCGACTTTTTAAGTGACCAAAGTGCGTACCCCAGCTGAATCAAGTTTTAGGGACCGTACCTTTTTTTTTTTTTTTTTTTTTTCTTCCTCCCCCCAAAAAAAAACAGAAGGTGGATGATGTAACATGAAGGGAAGGGTCAGACCTAACCCTCGTATAAACAGCATCTTAAGTTTCTGTTAAAATTCAGTATGGAGGCCTACTCCTTTGCCTACAACAAACTTTTTCATTTATTAAGCTAATAAACCCTTTTAAAGAGAGGATTCCTGAGGTTTTCATCTTTTGTAATGTGAGTATGTAAGAACACTTAAGCTAGATAATCAGTTTTTAATTTTAAATAATTAAGCGTGCTGATAGTAGCTAAGTGTTACCATTGAAAATTACTCAGATATACAGTATAAGCATCTACATTAATACAGCTCAGTATAATTAGCACCTGTATTGCTTAACTTGCATCTCTTAACACGTACTGGTGCAGTTCATATTGGCTACCAGCCTAAAAGGTAACACATCACTGGGCGAGCTCAACCTTTGCATCACAGGCTTTGCTCTATTCATCTCTCCAAAGCAACCACTTCTTTCAAGCTGTTAGGTGAGCCATGGGCAGCTGTTCAGGGTGAAGATATAACCAGAAAGCAATTAAACTCTGAGCCTCTTCTCCCCTGAAAGCAAAGAGAGACGACTACACGTTCATTTATAATACACTTAAAAATCTCTAGTTTATTGTACACTTTTTTCAACACAGAAACTGGTGAAAAGTTTTTATTTGAGAATCCTGTACAGAGAATGTTTATAAAGGCTTAAGGTTTATTTTATGATGCTGTAGAAGTAGCCATTGCTTCTTGATAAGCCTGAAGGGCCAGTTGGATATAGCCTTCTTTCTGGGATTCAGTTTTCACAAATACCTATAAACAGGATAGGATAGAGATTAATGTATAATTACCAAAATAAAAGCTTGCACAAGAAAATTACAAGATGTAGGGTTGGGCACCAGGCTACACCTGGAGTGTTGCCACTCACTGTAGAAGAAGGTACATCTACACCACTTCTACTTGAATATCTGCTTTTTAAAGAAAAGCAGTTCTAAGACTTATTAACTAGGTTGTTACTGTTTGAGGACGTGCCCTTTTAGAGGTCGTTAGGCTTTATATGGAAAGGCCTACCTTGATCAGCTCCACGCCTTGGAGATTTCCTTCTTTAGCTTCTTGTGCCGATGGACATTCCGGATGAAGCATATGATACAGGGTGATTAAGCTTGTAGTATCATCTAGTCTAAGCAAAGAAAGACTCAGTTGGATCAAATACTTGCTGCAAATACTTCTACTTTGCTTGCACGCTACTAGGCTTTCACCTGTCTCTGCTTTCACCAGCAGTGCCATCGTTAGAGGGTGTGCACGTAGATTATATTATAATCTACTATGACGGCAGTGCTAATGGAGCACCAGATCAGAAGAACACCCGTTTATATTTAATAAATTACACACAATAATTAGTCCTGTTCCTTAAGCCACATTAAGCGTTCACCTCCGCTGAAACTAATCTGTTAAAAATACAATGAATTACCCCATGACAACTCACAGAACAGCTAGGCCAAAAAGTAGTTTTCTGACACTGACTAATGGATAGAACCTATTCTAAGCTGCATTTAAACTAAGAGTGATTTGCCTGCATAAAACTGAACGTAAAGCCAAAGCAGAGGTGTGGCTGGGGAAGATGCTTCAAGTGCTGGTATCTCAAGTTGCCCAAAACAACAGCAACTACAACTGTAAAAGGCTTCTTTCATCAGAAAACTAGTTTCATGGTCCTGCAGTTAATGCTTCCATTCTGGATCTCTCGCTGTAGAACATATGCTAGCAAATATTTTCATGCTATTAAATACTTAAGCATTTTACAAAGAGTATTTTTCCTCTCAAACAGTAAAACTTGTTTTCTAGTACTTCTATAGATAATCATAACAAGTATCTGACAAACCACACTTACAAGTCTCTGTGGAGCATGTCTATTAGTAAGCCATCCGTTTTCTTTCTGTTTACTAGATACCATACCATTCCTCCAAAGTGTCTTGTTGAACGGAGCAGATCATACTTAGCGTGGTTCTCAATATCATCATATGTCCGATGATGAACCTATACACAGAACAGTTTGTTTCAGTAGCATAACCAGAGCTTGTTGAGAGTTTCGCCCCTCAAATCTTGACTTATTTTAATCCAATGAATTTTCAAAACTCTCTGAACTGTAGGAAAAAGCCACAGGGCTGAACTATGTTGCTTCAAAACTTTATACATTAAATTCTGTACAACACTGATTAATGAGCTCTTGGTAAGAAGCTGTATAATAGCTATGTACTGGCAGTTTGGGGAAGGAGGAAGCATAACCTCTAAACCTTTATTCCACTGTCCTCGATTTATAACCTATTCTTTAATAGAAAAAAGAGCCAAAAAGAGAAATGTTACTTTGAAAGAGCTACTTGAGATTCTGCCGATTAGCAATTATGCTCACAGTGACCCAGGACAACTTAGATACCAATAACACTCATCTAAATACTATTTTACGCATCTGCAATTCTTTTTATACTGTAGAAAATACGATTTTTTACAGGATTTTTACAGTTTTATTTCTCTGCAAGAATGCAAAAAGCTCAGGATGACACATAATCCCTTTGGAAGAAAACGCACATCTGAACAGCAACTATGATCCCCAAATAATACTTATGCTTACAAAATAAGGCCTAAGTTCAAATAACACTAGATTCATTATTAGGAAAAAAGGAAGTGAACTCACTCTGATATAGTCAGGTGAATCTGGCTCAAACTGTGCAATGCACATGTTAAGGAGATCCTCATGACGGTCTTGCTGAAACACAGTCTAAAATGACAGTTAAAATTCAGTAACAGATTCTTTATCACACCAGTCCAGTACACCAAAATCTAGATGGTAGCCAGAATATTTGTTCTTTAAAAAAAGCATCTGTTAAATTATAAGACAAAGTGGCAAAAAGGGCAGTAACTGCCTTGGTAACATGACATGCATGTGCTTCTCAAGGGTTGTGTGTGTGTGTGTGTGTGTGTGTGTGTTCTGGAATAAACATAAAATTTCATCAATGCATAACAACTAAATGTGGGTTCAGAGTATGACAGTACAATCTGGTTCAGTTTACCTGGAACTTTATTGAAATAAGTTATAGTAATAAGCAACTGTTTAACCCAGAATTCAAGCAGCTTAAAATATACAGACTTATTAAGCGCTAGTACTCTGTCCAAACAACATAATTTCTCTGCCAGAGCACAAATAATCCATTTTCAGAACGAGGTAAAGCCTTACCACAAGGTGTTCATCCTTGAATAAGACCGGGGGAATGACTCTGCGCCCTTCTTTAGGGAAGAAAATCTGGATCATTCTGTCCCGTTCTTCCCAGGACGCTTTGCGTAACACGCCGCTTGGTTCTCTAACGACGATGAACCTCTCCTGAAAGCGAGAAAAGCTCTAGTCTTCACACTCAGAAACACTGTAAGACACTGTTGGTTGGGAAAATCCTACTCTGCCTAAACGCATGCTGAACATAAGGTTTTCTTCTGGCAGATGTAGCATGTGCTACATCTCTTTTCTCCCTTTGTCTCTGCTAATTAAGTGCTAGACTTGCATTTTAATCTTAGAGTGTAGATGTATCTGCGCATGTGCTTACATTAAAAGCAAGCCACATCTCCGCAAAAATAGAAATAAAATGTAACTAATAGCAGAAAATGGAAAAAGTTGCTACTAGTTGCTACTAGCCTTATTTAAAAAGTATACTAAATAAAAAACGCAAGCATCATGCAAGTACTTTTTAAAGCTTGTTCCAGAGGTAGCAGCGGTAAGTAAGAGCAAATGCAAACCCCATGCTTTTGGCAAGGGCAACTGCAGAAAAAAACACAGCTAAAACCCATACAACATATTCAGAACCACTGACAAGAGCTTGTTTTAGGGCTGCAGACTCAGAGTTCTGAAGAAGTTCTAAATACACTGAGGCCAAAGAACAAACACCACCAAGATTCCTTGGGAGACTTCTCAAGCAGGCCTTTTAAAATAAATAACTACCACAGAGCTCCCCTTCCCGCCAAGCCCCCAAAACGACTGCTTTTCAACACTGAAATGTACTTAATTATTACCTATTAGAGTATTCTGAAGTATGTGTTTCTGTATTACCTTGTACCAAAGACTTTAATTTACCAAGACCCTAATTTCAGATTCCCCCTGATTTTTCACATGCTACAATATTATATTAAAACCTAAAGCTTATTTTGAAATTACAAAAGAAAAGCTCTTAAAATGTATGTATATGTTAAGTTACTCACACGATGTGGAATGGAATAAGTTAAATCAGTAAACACGTATTTTGCAGTTTCAGTTCCTTCAAGAATTTTGTCTTCTGCTAATACATCATCGATTGGCTCTCGTTCATCCAAAACAGGAGGCATTCGGAGTTTTTCTTTAGCTTCTGCAATAGCTTTTCTGGTGGCCTAATAACAGTTATTAGTTTTAAGTTATTCAGTTACTAATTATAATAACTAACTTTACAATAAAATACATTCTATTGGAAAGCTAGCATACAATTTCAGGCCAAATGTTTTAACTTTAGAGGAAAGCAAATCTTTTATTCCTGCACTTGAGAAAATTTGTAAGACGTGAATTCAATATATATGTGTGTGTGTGGGGGGGGGAATCACATAAAAACAATAGGCACTATTAGAGTAACTCAAGACACAGAGTGGGAGGGAGGACCCAAGCAAAAAGCCACAAGAAGCCACCGAGGTTATTCCAGCGTTTGCACGGGAACACAAAGCAAAGGGCAACCCCGGTTTGGCTGTGGCCGCGCTCGGCAGCGCCGCAGGAAGCGCGCGGAGGGGCCCGCGCGGCGCTACCTCCTCCAGCTGCGCCTCGGTCATCAGCTTGTACGTGGGCGGCTTCAGCTCCTTCTTGACCGGTTTAAAAACCTTCTCTAAGTTCAGCCCGGTCATTTTGCAGAGCAAATTCTGCACCGCTTCATCGGTGAAGGCGGGTTTGGCAGGCCTGGGTGCTGGAAGGGGGCATTGAGCGCGGTTAACGCGACGCTGCGGCCCTCGCGGAATGACCTCACCCCGACCTCCCCGCGCTCGCCAAC
>JAYECN010449299.1:0-20602 GCA_035222435.1 Microcambeva ribeirae | reverse complement strand
TTTTTTTTTTTTTCTCCCGGCTCCCTCTCCTCTCCTTCCTGTGCCTAGTGCAGTAGCCCCCTCGCAGCCCTCTCTTTCCAGCAACTTCTCGGCCCGTCCGAGGGCCGGCGGCTGAGCCCCGAAGGGCGGGCGGGCGGGCCGAGGGGTCGGCCCCGCCGGCAGAAACGCTCGTCGCCTTCGCGTGGGCCCGGGCTGTGGGTTCAGCCCCCCTCGTGGTGCCGGCGATGCCCTCTCGAGCGAGGCCGCCTTGGCCGAGGTGCCGTGCGAGGCCCTGGCCGAGGCCGGTGCCGTTCGCGTGGCAGCCCCGGCGCCTTTCGCGGCTCTTCCCGGCAGAGCCAGCGTATTCCCTGGAAGGGCTTTTACGCCTTCGGTTCTGGCGCGGAGCAGCCGCCTTGGACCACGGCGGCTTCGTGGCTCTTCCGCGCTTCACCCCAGGGAAGCGGCCGCGGACGGGGGGACGAGCGGGGACGGTGCCGCCTTGGAGCGGCCGCGTGGGAGATGCCCGAAGCTGGGAGGCTGCGGGAGGATCTCCGCGGACTCTCAGGACATCGGTGCGACGGTGTCCAATGGCAAATCCTGGGCGCTTGTGTTGGCGGGGAATCCCGGCCGCGTGTTAACCGCTTAGTACCCGTCGCGAGCCTTTCCTTTCCTTTGGGAGCTCTCGGGGCACAGGGCGAAGGCGTTCGCCACTCCGTGTTAAAACAAACTAAAAGCACCTTTCCTCCTACTCCGCGTTTCATTTCCAGTTCTCCCCGAATGAAAGACAGAGGTCACTATTTATTTTCTCTCCTGCAAATCACTTTTCCTTGTGAAGAAACACAGAGGCTAATTTTCCTTTGTTCCATTCACACAGAGAACGAGCCTGTATGGTTGCCCTTTGCTGGGGGGGGCGGTAGTAGATTTTTCTCTGTTTTTAGTAGGTATTTTGCTTTCTGTTGCTTTGGTTGCAGTAAGAGGAAGGAGTTGTTCTTGCACTGAAATTACGTGGGGAAGGTTTTGCACTTTCTGAAGTGTTAGTTTAGTGCATTGCGCTGTGGACTTGTCACTGGTAATTGCATTGCTTAATAAATCAAACCACGACAAGGTAGAAGAGGTTGTTTCCATGGGGTCGGTGTGCTCATTAATCTAAATTCACATTACCAGCAAGACATAAATATTAACAGCACTGTGATATCCTTACTAAATAGTTTCTGAGGGTTTTGTCAGGAAAAGATCGTGTTTTTTTTTTTTTTTTTTTTTTTCTCTTTACTAAGGAAGAAAGGGCACCTTAGTGCAGGTTTTAATTATTGCTGTGATTATTCAGCTATTTAAGGAGTGATATTTGCTAGCTTTTTTGTTTGTTTGTTTGTTTTTGTGTAGGTACATACATGAAAGTATTTTTCTTAAATCCAAGTGAGCTCCTTTCTTAATCAGACTGTTCCTGACCTGGTTACTCCCTGCAAATTTTTTTTTTTTTTTTTTTTTTTTAAACTGACTCTTCATAGTCCTGAACTGAATTTGCACATAACTGTTTTCTGCTGGTAAGGAAAAATACCCTGGGAGCTTTTCCTTCTGCACTAATCAAAAGCTACTTCAGGTATTTTCAAGGTACCAAGAAGCCTGATTTTGTTTATCCAAGATTTTACAGATGAAGGTGTGTTGTGCACATAGAGAAATACGGAACGTACAGGAGAGGGCCCTCCAAGACTTTAGTTCTGTGGCTTTTATGAAGATGACACTTCTTACATTTTAATTATCCCTTATTTTCAGTCCTTTTTAAAAATACGCTTTACATGTTGGGAAGTCACTAATGGAGTCCTTGCAGAAAAAGGATGTAGAATGAGCCTTGCCAGGCTGTAAGAGCCAGGCTTGCTGGTTTGCTTCTGAGGAGACCAGTCAGGGATAGCTTTGATATCTGCTAGCAGGTTCATAGCAGCTGATTCCTGGCCAACAGAGCCAGGATGCTGCTTTCCAAGTGCTTGTGCAGCTGCAGGAGCAGCTGGAGTAAGAGCCTCTCTAAGGCAGAGGGGAGAGCAAGAGGGGAGCGAAGGGGTTTTGGCACATCCAAACAGACACAAACACAATTTTGGGGTAACTAAAACTCCCTCAGTCGTACTGGGATGTTGGAGAGGTCTGGACTTGCAGTGTCTATACACCCTGTATTTGGCTTGGAGGACAGAAGGGTGTTTGTGCCTGTGTTTGTGAGGAGGGATTTCTGCTGTTGCACCCTCATGCCCTGCCACCTTTCCTTTTCTGAGTCTGAGAGCACTAGGAGATGAGCACAGAGGGGTTTCCATCCTGTTCAGAAAATGGATGTCTTGGCCAGAGGGCTGAGGAACTTGTGCAAGGCCATCGTGAAGATGTTGGGTCACTCACCCTTCCCTTCCGTGTCCCCTCTGGGACCCTCTGCTGAGCAGCAGGTCCTGCTGGGCAGACATCTCGCTGCCCCTCAGCTCTGCCATGAGATTTTGGTTCTGTAAGTCACTGAACAGGAGCTGTTGGCTTCAGTAGGGTGAAAATTTCACTCGATTTCTGGGTTTCTACAGAGGGGATTGTGGTTTCTAGTTATGTCCTTGCACTTAGTTAAATCCGTACTGTTATCAAGTTGTGCAAGTGTAATAGTTGGGATTTGTATCCAATTACAGAAAGTAGAGATAACAGTGAGGACCCTATCCATCTTTTGATCAGTGCTCAAAGACTAACATACTTGGCATTTTCTGAAATAAAATGTTATTAAAGTTGGCTCTGATTTTAATGTTTGAGTTTCATGGTTAAATTAAAGAAATGACTTCAAACTATTAATCTCAACTATCCTTCGAAAAAATGCTAATCATGTAGTTGCTGCTTTTTAACAGCCAAATGAACATGTGGCATGATGTCCTCTGAAGCTTAGGGCATAGTAATAACACCATGTTTTAGCTAATATATAACTTTAATCTGAGAAATTATGAAAGAAATGAGACTAATTTCTGCTTGCCAGAGTTACTGTGCTTCCATTTTAAAAAATCCTGCCTGTTGACCAAATAGTGATCCCTCACTTTTGTGTGTCACCTGGGGATGCAGACATTCCCCAAATGGGCTAATTCTTGCTTTTGATAGGCCCTTCTGGGGACTGCTTGCTTCTTTAGATGCCTAAATATCTTTACAAATGTTTCCCTTCCGTTTTAACTGAGGTCAACTCCTGTCAGTGTTCCCAGGGAAAGCTGGAAACCTGCATCTTCCCGCATTAGGTTGACAGGAATGTGACTCCATTGATTGCTAGAGTTGCTCCTGGGAAGCCTTGGCCTGTGTCAGCTTTGTAGAGACATGGGCAGTTTGGAAGAAAAGCAGCTAAGGAAGATGTAAATTAATGTAGATTTTTGTGTTACGCAGAGAAACCTGGGATGTGGCTGACCAGAGATGTCCAGTTGAAGGCATCTTTTGATGAAAACAGCTAGTTTTTACATTTGTGTCGATAAACCTTTAGAGGAAAAATAAGAGAAACGATCCTTGGATGCTGTTAACTTTTTGTTTTTCCAATATCTTGTGGTAGTGCCGATGCCTGTTCCCTGCAAGGCTAACTCAGCTAGAGATGGTTTCTTTCTTTTAACACTGCAGATGCCTGACAGAGCTCCCCAAAATGACCTCCAGGTGAATTGGGGCTGTTTGAAGGTTTGGGCCTTCAAATGCTTGTCTGACCTTGTGCAGCTGCCTTGCCTAAGCTCAGCTGCCAGGACACAGTATGTTCCTGCTTTATGCCTTGAGCTTTGCATATTGGTAGCCTAAGCAGAGGCTGTTTTGAACCAAAAAGATGAATAGATGAACGAGCACAAGGAAAACGATGAAGATACTGACATGGTCTCCTGGTATTACTGCTCTTGGTTTGTTTTTTTGTTTTCTCTGCCTGTTATAAATATTAATGGGAAGTGGAAGGAAACAGTGTTGGCAAATAAACTCTGCAACTGATTGCAGCAGAAGAGAGGACACAGGGCAGTAAGGAAATAAACTCCATGCAGTTGCTGTAAGAAATGTTTTTGATACACAGCGTGGGCTCACCTTACAGCAGTTTGAATTAGTCTTGAAGTGAACTATGGTGAAGATAAAATCAGTTAGTACACGGCCTTGTTTTTTTTAATGTGGTTTTATTATGTATCTCTAAGTTTGCCTGGGAGTTGAGGGTAGTAGCGTTCTTAATTATCAAGTCATTAGAAAATGATCTATCATTATTCAAGAACTTTAAACTTGACCACATCGTGCTCCTGCCAGCAGAACTGACACACAAAATCTCAATTGACGTGGGTGTTGCAGTTTTTCTATGCGTAAATGCTGCAGTAATGCCTGAATATGTTTATCCTGTGCCAGTGCTTGCTTTGAGAGACTTTGCATTCATAGCATGGAAGCCTTTCTAAAGAAAATCTAGGTGTTTTCAGACTTGGATGCTTAGCTTAGCAAGGCTGCTTTGAAAAATCCTTTTCTCTGCTTTCAAATACGTAATGAATGAGACCTTGAGCCCTCAAGAGCTGCACTGGTATTTAGGAGCAAAATATTGGATGTTTGGTCCTGTGGCAGCTGTTTTGTTCTGTTTTTCAAAATAAAATGTGCCTGTCTCCCTGACAGAGTGGGATGTTGAAGCTCTTCTGCTGGAGCTAGTTTATCCTACTGACAGAGGAAGGCTCTGGTACCTCCTTGCAGGCAGAAGGGACAGTTGCTCAGTTTGCCGCATGTCACTCTCTCCGTCTTCTCTCTGTGTAGGACCTTAAGAGACACTGGAAATGCTCTGTTACCTGCTTTGCCCTGCACTCCTGCAAAAGCGCCTTTGATTTGGATTATTGTTTTTAGCATCCGATGTCTTATACCTGGAGTTCCTCAGTCTGCTTATGTCGCGCTGGTTTGAAAGCAGCGTTGGTTGTCCCAGGAGGAAGCAGAAGAGGATTCACAGTAAGAAGGGGTGAGCAGTAAACGAGCAGGATATGAAGCCAAAATAGCTTGTCCTGTGTGCTGGGTTTGCCATTTGCCTTGTGCAGAAATAGAGAAGCCTGTTGACTCTAGCCAGTCTGAAGCAGTCAGCAGGTTGCTAACTTTGTGCCCGTTTGGCTTCTCTGAAAGAAGGATGTCCATGAAGTAACCCCAGTACCAGCAAGGGTCACTGCCCTACTTTGTGTCACAGCTCTGTGGACTTCGCAGTGTTCTCTCCTTACAGTCCTAGAAATGCTCTCCAGGAGGGTGGGGAGAGAAGGAAACCTCATGTCACATCCTGGGAGGTAGTGAAGCACATCTCAAAATAAACAGGTCTCCACTAAGACTTGGAAGAGCAAGCTTAGGGAAGCTTGTTTAGGGAATCTCAGCAGGAGGCTGGTGCATTTCCCCACCTCCAAGTATTTTGCATCCGTGTTCTCCGGAAATTGGGTACCTTTACTCCCTCTTCCCCTCCATATGGGAAATTTGAAGTTGAGGCAATAAAGATACCTGCTTAATAGATTCCAAATAACTAAGCACTGAGCTACATTACTATTACAAGTAGGAATTTAATTTTCCATTGGCTTTCCTTGGGATGTATGGTGCTAAGCTGCTTTTGGATTTCAAAAGGTTATGGCATACGTAGAGCAGTCAAAGCAGAAATGAGGGTTTGTGAGGCAGGAACGCAGTGAGAATCTCTGCAATGTTTCTACTTGTACTTCATTTTACTAGTAACTAACTTACTGCTACTTCCTACAGTCAAGTAGCTCATGCTTTTTTTGTATTTAAATCTGTGCTTAAAATGCAACTGAAATTTTCCTGTTGACAGCAGTTGCATCATATTTTAATTGGTGAGAATTGCTAATGGAGTGTTCAGGTTCTAAAATTAGTTGTTTATTTTTCCTTTCTTCTTTGCCCAAGGGTTTTGCATCAGTTTCTGTATAACTGTGTTCCAAAGCAACACCTTTCTGCAGTTTTAGCTATTTAAATAAGTGTTAAATGTATGGGCTCAGTGACAGCAGTTTCAGAAACTGTGACTTCTTAAATTGTTTCTTACTACATTGTTGATGCATTGTAAAGTGCTTCTCTTTTGTTTACTGTGAATAAATTCATTGTTATCTTTGTAAACCTGGGGCACAAAACGTGTAAGCGTTGAATGTTTTACCTTAGCGTAGCGGCAGGTCTTCTACTGCTCTAAGTGCTTGTAGCACCACTGAGGCTGCCGGCTCTGGCAGCTTCCCTCAGGTGGGGGTTTGCACCATAACCTTATTACAGGGTAATTTTGAAAAATAATCGTGCATGTCTTTTTCCATATTTCTACAGACGAGGTAGATGTCAGAGGAGCACAGTTTTGATCTTGTTTTTATGCTTCTAGCGTTCAGTCTCTGTGCTTGTCTTGGGCAGACCTGTGCTATGCACCAAATGGGGAGAAATGGGCCATTCTGCGCTAAGCAATACTGCCCTGTCTGGGAAGAGGCTGCTGTTAGTGGGGGTGAATGAGAACGTGAGGAGATCTGGATGACTAAATGAGAAGAGGTTCAATCCTCCAAGTGGTAGGGTCTTCACCAAAACCTCCTGAGAGGACCTGATGCATCGTCCTCGGCTGGTGTTGGATTCTGGCACGTGTGAAAGGTTGTAAAATCAGCGGTGCTTGATGAGTGCCGATACCTGTGGTATCGGCTGTATCAGCTGTGCTGGAGGAGGGCGGAGTGCGGCATGAGCTGCCCGGGGAGCCGGGTGGGCAGCCGGCCAGCTGAGCTCTAACTGGCCTTTCATCGGAGGGCGAGCGGTTGTCATCGAAGGCTCCTCCAACACCTTCCTGTGCCACGCGCATTGCTACTGCCCAGCCCGGTATCCAGCTTCTCCTGCTCCGTGTCTGCGCTTGCCGCAGAGACTGGAGGAGTGAAGTGGATCTGCTGCCGCGTAGCCGTGGCTCGTGATCAGGTCGTCTCCCCCGTGCACGGACGGGGAGTGTGATGCCCCATGTTATTAGCTGCCTGCAAGTAATGGTAATACAAATGTGTTTCAATTTGTAACCTGGCCTTCTCTATCAAGATTGGACTACTTCTGTTCTCCTGCACATGTGCTCCACTTGGGGAAGCATGCTGATAGTACTTAACATTTAATTGCTTCTCTTGATTTTATTTGTAAATTAGAATCTAGAGGCTCTGTAAGAAAAACCAGTAGAGCTTAATTGGACAACATTTTAGAGTTTAAGAAAAAAAAAAAGACATGAGGCTTTCAAGCATTTGGAGCTGAGACAAATGCAAACTTATTATTGATCCATATATATATCATATTTTAACAACAGTCTAAGCTGGGGGTCATCTCTATGCTGGCTTGCTTAAGAATCTGTCTATCTTATCACATCTTGTACTCATTTATAGTTGTTTCCATTTCTGGCTTTGTTGGAAAGACAGCTAGTATTTCAACCTAAATTAAAATCAATAAGAAGCAATTTCATTTGTTTTTAACTACTAGAGCAGGGTCTCTTCCCCCCCCCCTCCCCCAGTAAAATTCTGTGCATTCAGCTAAGTCACTGGGTTTATACCATCACAATAATTGCCAGACCTCATTAATTCCTAATTTTTGCGTATGTAGGAATGGATTTATTTTCCAGTGCACCTAGTAAAATGTCAAATAAAACTTTAAAATAAACATTTATTTTAAATTGTCACTGAGAAGTAAATGCAGTAAGGAATACTTGGCAGTTAGAAGCAGTTGAAAAACAGTTTGAGGGGAAGCGTGCGCTTGGGGAGCGGCGCTGGACGGGGAGCCCTGGCCCTAGAGCCCTGCGCTGACAGGACAGCGCCCGCATTCCCCGTGTGCTTGGACAACAGGGACCATTTCCAGTGGAAAAAGGAGAGTCTGGGTCTCTGTGCCCCGGTCCTTGGCTTGGATACATCTGCGTCACACCAATTCATGTAAGGATCTGTTGTTGCATCGTCAGCTGGCTCTTTTACCACGTAGCTGGCAAATTGCCAGCGAAAACAATTAGCTTGGGTCTAATTTGGTGTGCAGTTCAGACCAGAGCAATGCTGCTATTTCCTAGGTAAGGCAGTGGTCAACCAGGATGTGCTATTAGGTTAAACATTTGAAAGTCTGCTCTGATGAAGCCTCCAAAATGTGGGTTTTGTTGCTGCTCTGGGCAGTGCATCTCTTGTGCTCTGGGCAGGTTTGCAGCACAGGTTGCTGAAATTGCAGGGTTTCATCTTGGTATCCTCAACTGAGGACCGTTTCAGACGGTCTAAATGCAGATTCCTTTTTAGTGTCCTCCTTTGAAGCTGCTGAGTATTTCAAGATGAGCTACCTGTTCCTTTAATAATCTTGCCCTCAGTTTCCTCTCACCTTTTCATTTACTTTGGCTTGCTGTGATCCAGGTATGCAAATAAATCACGAAGAGGGCAAGCAAAGGGCGAAAAGAGGCGGGTCTGGTTACTGTGGAAATCAAAGCAAGAGTCTATTCCCTTAAATAAACTGCTAAAGTAGTGTTTAGTAGGAACAAAACATAATTAATGACTAGATCACCCTGATGAAGAACATTTTTCCTTCATCCTTGAAGGCAACTTGAGTAATGCGTGAGCTGTTTGAATTGGATATCGAAACAGCAAGCCATTTCTTGCTAGCTAATCTCTTAAAACCACACAGGAATTTAGACTTAAGTGCCAAGTAGCCAGCTGCACTGTGTATTTGAGCAGGCCTGGTACAGAGTATACCCAAGAATGTAAGGTAAAAGTGGCCTGTCCATGCTCCACTGACACCTGTCCTAAGTGAATCCGAAGCCATGGTTTATTACAAGGAGTAACACACGACAGCACAAACAGATCCTCTGTCAGGAAGGTAATTAATACCTCATGTCAAACACTGTCTGGGTGCTCTGCTGCCGGTTTTGTAATATGAAGCGGGGTGACCTTTTCCCTTTCAACAATTAGCTTTCAAGGTGGAAACCAACTCGGGAAGAAAATGAACTTTTCTTTCATTGGGCTTCAAGGAGTCTCAGCTCGTAGTTGTCCTGATCACCCCTTTGCTCACCACAGTTTTGATTGCCGTCTTGATCGATGACACTTCATTTCTGTGGCTTCAAATTGCTTCTGCATTTGGGAGCTGTCGTGAGGCAGTTTTGGTGCAGAAGTCTCCGCAGAGCCAGGTAGGACTCCTAGGATGTACAGTGTCAACGGATAGCAGCTCCAGCTTGTCTCATTTACACTCTGCTAGTAACTAGTTCAGTTGTTAAATAATTCTGTTCTGATTTTCATTTTTTAATGTATTTAACAGTTGTTGTTTCTGCTGAACAGATAGCTCTTAGTAGATGCGTTAGAAGAAATAATCAGCGGATTTTCTAGTTGTAGAATAGAACTGGCTTCACATCGGGGTTTCATAATGTGATTCAATTTATGCTTAAAGACAGAATTGGAAAATGAGATTTTTTTTTTTTTTTTTTTTGTAGGAGTCTTGTCCAAAGAACAGATGAGACTGATTTGTAGGTAGAAAAAAAAAAAAAAAAAAAAATCTTCTGAAGTGCTTCTGAAGTCAATGGCCTTGTGATTCCTCCCCCTGAGCTATGGTCAGCTCTGGTTTTGCCCAAGCTTGGACGCAGTGTTGTATGTATCAAAATTGTTAGCACCTATTTTGTTTTGCACCAGAGTTAGTGTTGTTGAAAGACTGTGGTACAGTAACAGGTAATTCCTACAGGGCTGTCGGTTTTGGTCTGGAGCAAGAAAGAGCCTCCCTGTTGAATTGAGTGGTTACTTCTGCCTTAAGTCTCATGGCACAACATCAAATGAAATCTAGTTAGTGACGGATTTATTGCAATGTTGACAAGAAAAAGCTATCAACTACAGAATACGTTGATAAAGGGCAATGATACTTCATTGCATGTTCTTCCCTGGAAAGCTGTGGTGCTGTTGACGGTTTTATTGTTTACTTGTTGTTTCATCAGTTTGGGCAGTTTGTGTGGTTGAGGGGAGATGCGTGGAGACTGCTTGCTTCAAACACTGTAGACACATTTTTGCTCAATAAGTAAACTTGGTGAAGAAGCAGGCTATTTGTACAATCATGTTTGCAGGCAGAGATCGCTCCCTCTTCCTGTCTGTGCCATGTTACGCACTATATGTCATCTTTAGTGTTTTAAGACTGTCACGACAATTTTCATGTTTTTTTTTCAGTCTGTTAAATACATACTGGATTATTTAAAAAAAAAACTTAATTTTAGAGTGTGTTTTAATATAACTTCAGATGTTTTTCTTCATTCTGCATCTGCTGTTGCTTTCTATTCTATGCCACGTAGAGAGGTTTGAAGGCCAGAAAATAGGGTAGTTGCATACTGTGGTATACCAGATGATAGAGGATTTGCCCCATTTATAAAACAATTGAGGAAATGTGATGATAGGTCTAAGAAAAACCTGGGGCATATATGTGTTTTGTAGGATCCCAGGCTCATTTTTCTGGTGTCCTGGTTTGAACCTTACTTCGAGAAAATAAAAAGTCCTCAGAGCTATGTGTTTTGTTGCACCTAAAGACCCTAATGTGCTCTGCGATGTTCCAGCAACCCTGAGAAGGGCAGCAATGGACTAGACTGTAGCCATTTTTGAAATGACAGAGCAAGGCAAATGTGCTAAAAATGCCTTTTTATGTTGGCTTGTGTGAAAGCAGCACTTCTTGGATGGCTGTCTGCATTTGCATCACTTCCAAGATGTTGATCCAGGTTGAACTGCTCTTATTTTTGTTATTGACACTGGATTTGACGGCTCCAGAAGGGCTGACTGTGATCCTCTCCCTGTGACAGAGGCCCATGTGAACATTTTGCACCTGTGACTGGCAAAATGAGCTCCCTGTTTGCTCTCCTTGGACCAAAGTCATTCCCGACTTTAATATTTTAGACCATATTTTATCATAACGTACCAAATTACTCATTTGGTCCTGTCCCCTAATATTTGTGGCTTTGTGATGCTTTGCACTGCTGTGGGGAGAGAGGAGGCCCTGTCCGCTCTAGACTTCAGGGAAAAGAACAAATCTTTCCTAACGATTATTTGAATCCTCATGTCTCTATGACCTAAAAGCCATTATAGCTCTCCTTTCATCTTCTGAAACTTCCTAGGGCTGGCCTTGGCATACATCTGATCTGCTCTTGACCTTCATAGTCATGATTTTGGTGTTGACAGTGAGCTGGTGGAGTTTTTGTAGCTTTCAAAGAGGACAAACAGGCTGCAATACTCTACCCAATTCTGTTTAATCAGATGGCTCTCCTGAGAGAGGACAGGAGCCTGTAAATTGCTTTTGTGCAGTGGCAGAGATGGGGAACTCAGGAATGATACATCCACCAAAGAGTTTCTGAGAAGCAATTCTTCGGTGTATAAAACAATATCACGTGTGATGGCATTGCTGTGCCGTTAATCATGCTGCAACCATCTTTGCAAGGCTGAGTTTTCATTTAAAAAGATGTCATCGTTAAGTATTTGGCTATTCTTGCTGCCCTTGGGTTGATCAAGCATTTGAAGCAAATGAACCCAGTGCAGTCAGAATTACGAATGGCATGCCCAGGTGAAAGGGTTGTCCCTTCCATAGGGTGAAGAGATGCTCAGTGCAAATGAACATCCTCCCAAGGTTAAATTATCTATTTAAAGCTCCTCCAGTTACAATGCTGGCTGGAAGGTTGTGGTCGTGTCCCCCCCCCCCCTTTAATGTGTATGAGAGTTAGCAGAGGACAAATGCCCTAATTCAAGGGGGAGAGAGAGACTTCATACGTGCTTGCTGCCACATCCTTTAAATTAGTGCGTTGTGGGCTTACATCCTGTATCCCAGCTGCTCTAGAAGAATGAGAGGTATACAGAGAATACAGTGCCAGGCAACTATTTTCAAACATTTTGCTGCTTTTTCTTGGTTGCCTTAATCCCAAGCAGTCTTTGCTGGTTGGGAGAGAAAGAGGGAAAAGAGTTAGTATTTGGGTAAAAGCTTTTTGTGTCTTCTCCCAGGTATGTAATGTGGGCCTTGCTGCCATCTGGCCTCCTTGGAAGAGAAAGTAAAAAAGCAACCACCATATTGAGAAGTATAAACAGTCTATTTCTTGCTCTCGTATAGCACAGAAGAGTGTATTAGCTGGGGAGTTCAATTGGCATATTCTTTGTGCACAGGGTATAGCAACTTAAATGAAGATTAAACTTGTGTAGCAAGAGACTGCACTCTGTTTAAATTAGATAAGGAGATTATGACAGAGGAAGATCGTTGAATGAAGAGTTTATAAACTAGCCAGTAAAATAAATGCATGCCTTCAAACTTTGTCTTGCCAGGATTCATTAATAAAATGCAATGAGTTTTTGGAAGACAGCGAAGGCCTCTTCCTTTGAAGGTTATAGTGTAATTTGTGTAATTGTGTTTGTGTAATTTGACTTCAAGATATGTCCTTGTAATTTGGTAAACTGCAGATCTTCTGATACATCACATTTTTCTTGTACTTCATATTGACACATCTAATTGCCTCAGAAGTATATGTTCAGTTTAGAGCTATTGCACTGCCCTCTAGACCTTAAAAAAAAAAAAAAAAAAAAAAAAAAAAAAAAAAAAAAAAAAAATTCACCTTCAAGTCTGAAAAGCTGATCTCTCTATGGATCTTATCTGTGAAGCAGCCGGCTGCCTTGGCCGTTCTGAGGAACCTCCTTTTGGTCTCCTTTGGCAGAAGAAGACTTGCTGGGTGATGCCTTAGCTCTTCCCAGCTGCAGGATGGCTTTTTTTTTTTTTGGGTGTGAAAATTGGATTGGAGCAGTCTGCAGCATCCTTTTGTTGTGGTTACTGAGAAAATCTTGTAGGATCCTTCAGATACGGCACTGTTTCTGCTAGCCCTCTCCTACTGGAGTGGGATAGACAAGTAGCTTTGGGCAAGGGAGTGATCAGTTTTGGTAAGGTTTGCGTGTATTATATTAATGTAAAAACACCTGCTTATTAAATGTGTCTTAAACTTGAATTTGTTGCTGAACTCCTTTCAAATCAACACAAAATGTAGGCAGTGATGTGTGTTTTTAAGGGTTTCATACCATGGTGGACACTGTGTGCCTGTTCAGTAGGGAAGCTGAGATGAGATTATTATTTTATTTTCTCCCTTCTTCATCGAGCTAGAGCAAAGCCACGTCTGGGATGAAAGCCCAGGGCACTGCGGAGCGGGGCTGAGCTAAAGTGGGAAGGTCCAGGGCACAGAGTCATGTCGGGAGGCCCAGTCCCTGGTGTTCTGGGTGTAGCCCAAGCTGGCTTGAAATTGGATTTTTATTGTATTGTCCTGATAATTTCTCCATTGGCTTTACACAGTAGGGCCTGATGAAATGGCTGTCATTAAATCCATTGGAAAGGTTAAGTGTCTTTAAGTCTCACAATTGCTCAGTTTTAAAGAGGAGGGGAAAAAAAAAAACTATTTAGAAAAAATACTACTTCATGGATATATTGATCCTTGAATGGTATGAGACTTGAAAAGAAATTGCACCATTTACGACTTATTTCTAAGCCCTCGGAGTGAATATTGTGTACAGAGTTCAGAGCAGAAGACAGTGAATGAAGTTATACAAGCTTAATAAAAATAAACCCACACATAACTTTGCATGAAGGGAGGGGGGAATCAAAGGACTAACACATTTGCATAGATAACATTTGAATTGTTAATTCATATTGCACTTCATTGCAAGGATGTCATTTTTAATTAAGAATAAAATGCGGTTCCCTTTAAATGGGAAATGATTATAACTGCAGATGGAAATTGAGGTGATGGGAACTATTTCAATTGTTAAAATTTTTGTTTTTTTTGGGGTCTGCAGTGCACTGTGGACACTGTTTTGCAGATGTGCATGTTAAATGCATGAAATATTGCCAGCAAACATGTACGTACATAGTTTTAGTCTGAGTCGTATTAGTAAAACGAAAGGGTCTGTTTGCCTGATGGATTTGAGCATCTCTGGTAGCTAGACTTGCATGTTTGCAGAATTGGTGTGAAACTGCAGTGTAAAAACACTATTCCCAAAATGTCTTTTCTTACCATGTCTTTTGCTGTGGGCTTCACAGATGGTGGAAATCCTTCACTGGAGAAAAACAGCGCGTGTTTTTCACCAAGCTGTTGTTGTCTTTAGACTTCCCCTCGATGGCCATGATGGTCCCGGAGTGGCCTGGATCCGGGGTTGGGTTTTTGCAGGGCTTTGCTGGGCCGGTGTGGTTAACCCGCAGGAAGCTGCAGTGCTGAGGAGACCCGTGCAGAAATGGAGGTTCCTTCTGCCCCGGGAAAGGTTGGTCAATATATTTACCAAGCTCAGAGCTTTGTGTCCCGAATGGATTTTTGAATTGAGCAAAATTGGGTTGGCCACTTGTGAGGAGCTGTGTGTGAAGCCTTTGTCATCTCTGGCTGCAGAGGGACTTTGAGAAGGACAATTAGCACTAATTGGCCTGGTGGGAATCTGCTGTCTGCTGCTGTGAGAAGGGACCCTCGGAGTGATGGGCAGCAGTGGGAGCCGCTGGGGTGCCGCGTTCGCGGGCCTGCGGTGCCGGCACTCGGCGCTAGCCAGGCAGCACCTAGCGTGGGCTCGGCTCAAGCACGGGAATTTTCCTCTGAGAAGCCGAGAATTTGGGTTCCTGCAAATTCCCCTGCTCTGCAGAGCAGGAGGAAGAGCAGCTTTGGCATGTTAAGAGCTGTGTAATCTTAAAAAGGCTTCTTTTCTTCTTTTGGTCTTTTTTGTTCTTTTTTGTTCTCTTTCGTTCTTGCCGGAAATCTAACTCGCGTTACCTATTTTGGTCTTGGAAATAAAATTGCCAAAGAAAATAAAAGCTGTGTATACCAGGGTGGGGGGGGAAATGGGAGGAGAAGCTTAATTTTGTTGCCTAATGGGTAAATGGCATAGAAAACGAAGAAGTAAACTAATATTCAGTTAAAATGATAAAAGAATTTACTTGAATGACAACACGGTGAGGGTTTTTTCCTCTGAAGTATGCAACCAGAGATACGAAGTAGGGTAATGTCGCTAGGGTAATACCCAGCTGATAGCAGTGCCTTCATTTGCATTTCTTCCCCTTACCTTGTGTTTCTTTTTTTCCCTGAAGCACATGTGTTGGGAATTGAAAATGTAGTTTGCCTATTATACACTGGCAGTAATCTTTCAATTTTTTTAATGTAAAAAATGAGGCCACAAACATGAGCAGCCACTGATGTATGGGGCTATTGATGGGAATTGAATTTGCAAAGGGAAAATGGGATTTCGTTGTAGTCTGAAATGATAATGATGTAGCCTAAATGGATTTGTAATGGTCATTCATTCATTTTTTTTCCTGCAACTTTGTTGTTTGACAAAACCTATTTATGCAGGTGACTGTGAAAGTAACAGAGGTTCGTATGTGAGTAGGAGTTAATAGCTAATACCGAAGAATATGGCAAATAATAGGTGTGCAAAGTCTGAGCTTGAGCCTGTTCCTGCAGGCTTCATTTGGTGAAGGAAGAGACGCTCTGATTTATTTTTCCCAAGGGGCTATGGGGAGTGGTCAGGGATGCTGCTGCTTTGTGGGATTCAGCAAATAATAGAAAGAAAATATACCGTGACATAAATGTGATGTTTGATGGCAGTGGCTGCTCTTCCTTCCTGTGCAAGTGTGGGAAGGGTGACGGGCCAGGGCTCGCGTGCTTGAACAAACGGTGACAGCCGAGTGTCTTGGTGCCTCAGAGGCTTCGTTTTCTTTAACCAAAATACCAGTGGGAATATCACACTTGTAAACTGCTCTGCCATTTAACTGGCATGTAACCCATGTTAAGCAGCATACAATTGAAAGGCATGAATAGAAGTAATTACTGTGTGTAGACAAAGTGCTCCTGGTTTTATAAATATATTCATTGTTATAAACTTCTCCATTTTAAATCTATACAGCCCACAGTACAGATGCAGGGGCTGAAACATAGGCCTATAGGAAGGAATCGGCCTGGAGCTGTTTTACAAGAAGGACGATGGAGATGGCATGGATGTACCTAAGCTAATACTGCCCCTGTTGTGACCGCTGATGGAAGCAGGAATGCGTTGGGGGGCCTGCGAGGACAAGTTGTGTTGCAGCTACGGGTTCTTCTTGGGGGAAATTAATTTATTACTTTTGCATCCTGATGTAAATGGCTGCGAGCATCCTCAGGCTGTTTAATGGCTTCGCTAGCCTGATCAGCTGGAGGCAGAAAGAGCCTAGAGGGCTGCCCGGAGGTGGTGGGCTGGGTTTGGGTTGGGTTTCGCTTGTTGAACCACCGGCCTTTGGAAGCCGCACGGTTGTTAAATGAGCCCCTGGGACTAACGTGGGCCCCAGCGTCCTGTTTGTGCGCCCGGTTCGGGGCAGGGACTGCTCCTCGCCGCGCTCTGCAGCTCTCCAGGGCTGCTTGGGTACCAAGAGCGGTAAGGGACGGTACTTTGCCCCCTTCCTGTGTGAATGAAGGGTCGCAGTTTCCTCTCCTGTTCCATTTTTGGTCTGTTTTGCGCGGTGATGAAGAAAAAGCTGCAAATAACAGTATAGGCCTGTCACTTTGTCTGCCATTAGCAGAAGACGTGTTGAGTTCTAGCAAATCTGTGCTGGGCCTCTCTCTATAAGAACGCTTTAAAAGAAGTGTTGAAAGAATTAACAAACTCTTGTTTTGACTACGATATTACAAAAGTGTCCCCCAAATTTTCAAGTTTTATTTTAAAACTGGATTTGCTATTTAAATCCTGTGTATCAGTTCCAGAGGAGTGTATTTCTGTAAGGGACTTTATCTTTTTTGTCTAATATGTTCAGGCATGTAATATACCAATATTTTATGCTTTCTTTTTGACCATTTTTAGTGATTCGGTTTAAGAATTATTTTGTATATTTGCATGATGGCCTCAGTAATTCATAAATAACTTCTGGAGGTGAAGGCTGCTGCCGTTGATGTCTTAGTGTGGATGTCACAGCAGTTGTTTCCATGCCTAGAATCCTCTGTGAGGAACACAATAGATTCAACCTAATCCAGACTATAAAGCAGGATTTGTTTCAGTGCTGTGCTCCATGACGCCTGAGGACCGTTTCATCTTGCCTAAGAATTGCTGTCAAATGAGTGTGTGTTTTGAGGTGTAATTTGGAGGCAGGAGAATGGATCCCTCCCAGATTATTTCTGAGTTTCACCCCAGTGTAGTGAGCATTGAGGAACGCTTTAGAGCTGCTGGCATGTAACCTATCGGACACATTTTGTGGGTGTATGTTTAGGAGGGCTGTTTTTGCAGGCATTTGATGGAAACCATCATAACACAAACCGAAGGTAGTCCATGTGACACTTTGTGCTCAAGGAACAGCCATATAAAGGTGGATAAAACCATTGCGCTGTTGATCGATAGAGCAGGGGCTCTTGGCTAATGTAGTAGAGACTCATACTTCATGATTCAGGTCTCAGGTTCGTATTCTGTGCTTGTCTGGACAGCTGGGCATGTTGTGTTGCAAGACGATACACTTGCTGTCATGCTCTGTTCTAAGCTTGTGCATTTTCACCACTTTGGCTTTAATTCAGGAACATACTCGAGCATGAACTTAACTTTGTACATCCTTTAAATATGTTCTTGAATTGTACCCAAAGCAGTGAAAATGTTGTTCTTTCCCTAAACAAGTAGAAGGATTGTTCTCCAGGAAGAAATTGCGTGTGCACGGGTGTGTGTGTGTGTGTGTGTATATATATATGTATTTTTTTTTTTTAAGCAGTGTAGATGTATATACTACTTGGCATTTTCTTTGTTTTGCTCAGATATGCATCTGTTGCTCTGAATTTGCAGTGTGTTGATCACAAGTGCTCTTCAACACATTGCAGAGGAAACGTGTCCTTGAAGCCAGGTGTGCTGATGTAGACCTGTGAGGTTCCTCATGTTTTGGTGAAGTTTTCTTCCATCTTCAGTCTCCTATAACTCAGCAGAGGACTGCACTTCTGCAGTTCAATTGTAAAATATTTTGGTAATGCTGCATTTAATAAGATGGAATTCTCGAGTGTAGCCCAGTAATGTTCTGCTTGATCAGTGAAACTATTTTTTATAGTGCATCTATGGATGTGCAGACATTTGTTCTGAGCATTTTTATTCAATGGCTCAGGGTTCAGTTATTTTACTGGAAGTAGCAGGTATTTTTTTTGTCTTTTCCTTACTTAGCACCCACATAAAACATTATACTCATGAAACATTTATGGGAGCAATCCATTAGCAGGAAGACAAAGGTTTTCCTCTAAAGGGGATCGCCAAAATGTCTTGCTGAAATGAAATCTCTTCTCCAGCTGTTTTGAATGCATTAACTCTTGCTGGAAGTTGAAAAGCTCTGTGTGATGTAACGTGGTGATGCCTTTGTGTGCGAAGCTGCCTGGAAGCAAGCGGAGTCAACAGGAAAGCAATATCATCTTCAAGCTGGTGACTTATATTAGTTTTGTGATCTCTGGTATGAAGGAGATAAAAAGGGCAAGGGTTTACTGTAGATTCTCTTGAAGGCATGTAGAGTTCTTGAAGTAGCAATAAATGGCAGATTAAAATTGATCTCACCGAGACTTCCAGTGTTAACCACTGTTATGAAAGTAAATGACTCCAGCTCTTTAGATGTTTCCTTGAATGGGGCATGTTGTATTGTGCTGTCAAGAAACTGCTTTACCTGAAAATTTCAGCTACATAAAGAGCCATTCTGAGGTGTCTCTGTAATAATGAATTTAAAGCTATAATGAATGATTGAATGACTATTTGTGTGTATATACGCACACATCATTTTAATGGAAGAGATAATGTTTCTGAAGATGAGATTAAGGATTCAGAAGAACATTAAAAGCAGAAATATTATTTCTAAGAGATGGGGAGATGAAAATTTATTATTAGAATATGTTAAAATAATAATTAATACTGCTAGGAAATGGTAGAAGAAAAATTGGCTGGGTCAGCTGGTATAGATGGGCAATTTAAAAACCACAATATGCCATAAATCACTTCCTCAAAGCTACCAGGTTACACGGGGTGTTCCTTGTTATGTGCTGTGACTCTCTTAGCTTGGTGCATTTAAGGAGAAGAACGGGAGAAATGTATTTATGTGTTCATTTACAGTGAAGGGAGGTTTGACTTTGCAACTATTAGATGTGTTGGCTGGCAGGCCTTCTGAAACAAATAAGTCTCTCTTTGATGCAGAGCCTGCATGCAGAGCTCTGCTTAAGTCTATCATGGGCTAAAACGGGGGTATTTCTGCTGGAGTTGGTGGAGTTGTCCCTGTTCTCACCACTTAATAAATTGGTGGGTGGTTTTCTTCTGCTGATCCTCTTCCACTGAACGTCTGTGTCTCTGCTGGTAGTATGGATAGAAGTACTTCTGTCTTCATGCCTGAAGTATGACTTCATTGTACTGTGGCCTTGAGAGAATCCATACACAATATAATTGGAAGGTTTTTCCAAAAAAAAAAAAAAAAAAAAAGGAGTATTTTTATGGACAAGATTCTTAAATTTATTCATTAATTTCTTGTAAGCATGTGTGGCCAACTGGAGATGGTCCAGTGGTCATGTATGATACTGTTACTACGAGTAGATCTGTACCCAACACTTCTATTCTTCCCAGGGATGCTCTAGGTTTAATGCTGTTGTTCTGGCAATTGCTCAGAGCCCCAAATGAAAACCTTTATAAAATAAAGTATGATGTATTATGTAGGTCATGTGTTTTGCTAGGCTCTGTAGTTTCCAAAGGAAAGAAAATCACAATTTTATGCATTTGTGAGTTCCCAAGTGCTTAAAATCTTGTCCAAAATCTGATAGAGAAGCAATTGGGTTTTGGTAAAGTTGAAAGTTAGAACTCATTTCTTTTGTGAAGAAAATAACCGATTTTTGTTCTGCCACACTAGTCTTACATTATGAACTTCAAATCTAAAATGCTTGTGCTGTGCATATTTGCCTTAACTCCGAAGAGGAATAGGAGTAGTTTATTACAAAGCACAGAGCAGTTTTTTCAGAGTATTGGTTTATATTCCTTTTACTCACTAATGGACTATAGAAATTGCTTATTAATGAGCTATAGCAGTGGAGATTCTGCCTTCTCTCAAGTTTAACTGTTCCATAAGCAAAATGACTTGTTACAGGTCATGGAGAATATGACTGTTCAGCATCCAGCTTCTACTCTCTATATGGCCAAAGTTTCTTCAGTTTCCAGCTGGGCTACTGATGCCTGCAGTTTTGTGATAATTCTGAAAATAAGTTTGTTATCAATTCATAAATCTGTAGCACTTGCATAAGGAAATTCTTGCATACAAAACAAATAACAAAACAAATAACCCAAGAGATACTGAATCAGAATTGAGCTTAAAGGCAATTTAGGTATGAATGGCAATACTATGATTCTTGATGTCCTGTGATTCCCTCTCCTGAATTACAGTAATAATGCAATTATTTTTAGGTTAAAAATATTTTAGGGTACTGAGAAGCAGGAGGGAACTGGAGAAGTTGTTCCAGTATATTCAGGTAGAAAAGGATAAGCTGTGAAAGAAGTGTGGTGGTGTGAGAGATGTTCCAGGCTGACATGGGACGCAATGAATGGCCAGCGTGAGGGACAGCAACACAGTCACCCTGATCAGCAGGGTGTCATAGAAACCTGTCAGACATCTTCGAATGGAGCTTCAAGATTGCCTGAAACACAGTGATGTGATACCCTGTGATTTCTGTAAGATACTTGACTTAGTTGTGTGTGACAGCCTC
>JAYECN010449291.1:0-16081 GCA_035222435.1 Microcambeva ribeirae | reverse complement strand
TGGGACCCCCCCCCCCCCCCCCCCCCGCCCCTTGCTGGCACCATGCTCCCTATGTCCTTCTGCCTGTGTTGTCCTTCAGGAGGGACATTTGGCTCCAGGGCGGAGCTTTTGGGAAGTTAGTCCATTTGTTCCTCAGCAGGAGTGTTCAGACCCAGCATTGGTGAGGGCAGGGTGGAGGGGTGCCCGGTCCTGTGCTGCGCCATAGCAGTGCTCGGAGGAGGTAGTGAGGAGTGGGGGTGCTGCTGGGGTGAAGACCCCAGGCGAGGACCAGCAGGTGGGTGTTCCCTTCCCAGGTTGGCTATGGGCATGGGGCATCTTGCAAGAGATGCTCAGATGCTTCTGGCCAAAAGAGGTAGAAGCACAAAGCCCATCCTGAAATATCAGCAGTTGAACTCATCCTCCTACACTCTATATTCCAGTTCAGCATCCAGCAGGGAAGGACTCGCTTTTCTCTTGCCTTGCACAACACATGCTGAAGGCTGTCAGAGCCAGGGTCACCTCCTGACTATCCTACCCTGACCATAGGGGTCTTGGAAGTGGCCTGAGCCTGAAGCACTTTGGTAGCAAAACTGCTGCACAGAGGGAGACACCGAGTCACTGGGAGAGCACTCAGCAGGATGCCGAGATGGCTCCGGTTGCCTTCTCAAACTGATGAATTTTAGAGTATTTATTGCCGACTTTCCTTACATAGCCACTGGCAGGTAGATTACTGTGGTTTTATCCCCAGCAGATAGATAGGAAAAAAAGACAACTTGGTGCTCTGTCGCTGTGCTCTCACACTCACTAGCCATTTCCTGAGTGGCTTTAATTCACCTTCATTAAAATAACAATCTGTTGCAGGAAAAGGAAATACATGAGTTAATATATCTCCATTTGCAATTCAACGTCAGCAGGAGCTGAACCCTGGAGTCTCGGAAGATATTTCTTTATTTTAACACAGTTTTGAGACTGGCTTTGTTCTGTTGCTCTCATCTCAGTGAAACAATTGCACCAGAGGTGTGCAGTTGGCAGTCACGTTGAGGATGTGCTGGGAAGTTTTGGGTGTCAAAGTCTGAAAGATGGGCTGCTTGAGACAAACCCTCTTGAATCCCAGTAAGCTAAGAGAATTCATTATCTCCAACCGTGTCTGTCTGGTGTGGGAGCAGGTGACTTGTGTCTGAGCTCAGGCTGCCTAATGAAACATAGGAGCTCTGATAGTATGTTTTTTCTAGCACTGACTGACTGAGAAACATTCAAAGCACAGCAGTCTCTGCAAAATCTGTTGAAAGAATTTCTGCTCCACCTTTTTGCAGGAAAAAGGCAAAGAAGCAGAAGAGGGATTTTTCCCCCCTTCTCTATGGGCTGAGAAAATTTGCCCCAAATTATTTGACTTCTTGTTTTAAGTTGCCTGGAAAGATCAATCATTTAAGCTGCTGACTTGCTGGATATTTATTAGAATCCTACTTGAGCTGGAAAGGGGAAAATGTGCAAGGGGCAACATTTGTCAGTGGCTTCTTAAGCTTATATCAGGCAAAATTTCTCCTGGGATGATGAGGATGACAAGCAAGGTCGCATGGCAGATTTAGCAATGTGTCCCTGTCCTCTGCTGGACTTGGGTTTGCTGCCATGATGCCTCCTGCCTGGGGACCCCTTACCTTCTTGTCACGCTGCCGTGCGGAGCACAGGGCTGGCTCGATCCCCTATGGCACAGCTGCTAAGGTTTTGGATTGAATTTGGCTGTGAGAAGGCTGGAGCTCTCCTCCCATCATGCAGGCTGGAAACTGAGGCACAGAAAGCTTATGGAGAACGTACCTGTTACTCAGTTTAAGCCTATGAATTAACTGGCTGGTGCCCCAGAGCTTCCCATTACTGATGGAGGGAGAGAAATGCATCACAAGGGCAACTGGGGTATGTAAAGACCCTGTTCTGAGTGACCCCATCTTCACCCTGGAGGAAACCTGCCTGGCAAAGCTGGGGAATGTGGATATTTTGGCATGCCTCAGTCATGGGGGGGCTTTACCCTTCCTGTTGTGGTGGATGAAGAGTTAATTGAAGTTGAACTGCAGATGTTCCCTTGGGCAGACAGATGTATCATGAAGCAGAGGCAGGATGAGAAAGCGTGAGTCAAATCCATTGAAGTGCTGTTGAATTACACATGTTTTAAAATGCTGTACTGCAGTGTGCCCACCACTGCTGCTCTTCTCATCTGCTTACCTCCTTTGGCAGGTAGGGCAATCCTCAGGAAGGTTTTCTGCATTCTTTCATCAGTTCCTTGGCCCATCTTCTTGCCTTTACTTGGATCTCCAAATCCAGAATAGGGAAAAGTGGTCTCTTTTAGCCTCTTCAGGAGGTTAGAAAGAGGAGGAATGGTTTCTGCTTACAGGTAAGAACGATTCCTTTTTTTTTTTTTTCCTTTTTTTTTGTCTTGCATGTTGCAGAACTTGGGAAACTGGTCAGTGGCCTGAGCATGGCTGAACAGGAAAGGGCATCAGGGCAAGGGAGGAGACAGAACAACTAGGCAAGGAAGGGACTCTCAGCTCGAGTGAAACTCTTCAGATGTTTAATAAACCTTTTTGTGACAGAGTCCCGTGTATTGTTCATCCATGCAAGCCCCTGCCTGAGGTAAAAACATCCACCTCCCTGGGGCTTTCCTAACACTCTGATGCTCCTGCATATGACTGGGTATTTAGGGCTCAGAGTGACTTCTCATCAGATTCAGCTCTCTAAAGGTCAGACCTCTGGTCCAAGCTGGTTACCGAGGTGGCTTTAAGAGTTGCTAGGGAAAGATCAGCACTTCCAGATGACATCTCTCGTGGGGTACTAGTTCCGTGTTGTTCTCAGGGTTCAGGATGCATCCCATATTCCCTATGTCCTTTTGGACGCCAGGAGCAGGAAGGAGGTTCTCTCCACAGCTCTCATCCTTGGAGGGGAGACCACAGCACTCTCTTCCTCTCCCATGGGATTGTGGATGAGCTGGTGGCTTCACTTTCATCTGCATGTGTCTTTTGATAGCATCCTTTGAGGCCTGCAGAACAGTGCCATGTCTCCTCTCTCTATCCTTTGGCATAGCAATCTATGCCGTTCGGCATAATGGTCTGATGTATTAGCTGGGCACATTCAGCTCTCTCTCTTGTGTTGATAGCTTTAAACCTCCTGGTAGCCCTGATGTGCAGAATCCCAAATGGACCACGGCTTATTTCAAATGCCGTGTACTCATTCTCCATTTCAGGAGACAGTGCATTTCTCTCTTACATACTTGTCTACAAAGTGAACCCTCTACTCTGTGTCTTAGACCATATTTGGCCTGAGAGAAGATAGAAAGAGTTTGTTGGGGTTCTGATTTACATCCATATAAGTGAAGAGGAAAGTTAGCACTGTCTTCTGCTGCTGCTTGGTGCCATACGATGTGAGCCCGTGCTGAATTCCTTTGACAGTGGTACTTTGTGGGTACACTGGACTTGAAATGGGAGACTTTGCTTTCCTGGGATCTGGGAATGGGAAATGCAGATGATGGAGAGGTGACCAGCTGCCGAACCAGGTCTGAGACTCTGCAGACTCTGGTGAGAGAAGGTGCATTGCCCATGTCAGTGGGTTGTTGACAGGTTGTAGTCTCAGTTTAACTGAAAGGGTGGTAGTCTGTGTAGTCTGTGTTTTCTTTGGAATCTGATATTAGCCTAGAGTGAATTTCTTTGAATTTCTATATTTTACATGGAAGTAACAGAAATCAGGAGGTTTCACATTGGCTTAAACCACAGCTGGTGATGGGGACTGTCTGTGGCTGCCTGTGGAGTTCCATCTTGTCATCCTTGCAGTCACGAGTGGCACTGTGGTTTCTCACTAGGAAGAAACCCCAGTTGGATCACTGAGCTGAGCTCACTCTTCCCACCCTTGCACAGTACTGGAATGTCACGAGAGGCAGCGACCAGGGACAGCTGGGTCGATGACCAGCCTGGCTTTAAGTCTGGCCCCATATAAAAGGACTGTAAAACTGTGCGCTAAGTATTCAGAGGTGATGTGCAGGCCCACTGAAATATTCAGTCCTCCCCATGGGATCTTTCTGGGCCTTTACTGTATCATTGGGAATTGCCGTCATTGCCTCATGTGGAACAATTGTCAATGGCATCCTGTGGCTGAGAGTGGAAGATCAGGATCCTTTTATGGGGCTGTATCAGCCTTATCCTTTACCTCAGCACGAAGTAGGCATGGATTCTGCGTGCGGGATTGCATAGGGAGCAACCCTGTATGCATACCCTCCGTCCTTAGAGCTGGAAGCACATCACTGAAGCAAACCTTCTGGGCACCGTGGGCTGTTTGAATCTCCTAAAAGCATGACTGGCTTGTATATCTATCCTCTTTGGTTGCTCTACTCCTTTGGCTATTGAGGCAGGCTAGGTCGGGGTTGGGGTTTGCAATAGCAGAGTCCATTTCATGCCTGGTGAGTCAGGGCTTGATTTGCTCTTCCTTAAGCTGATTCAGCTGCAGAGGATAGTTGAGAAGAAGAGGAGCTTTGCTACTGAGATCCCCTAGAAAATGTGCCACCTTCCATCCTGCTTTGCTATGTCTTCAAGGCAATGGGAATTAATAAGTTATAAGTGGACATGGGGCCATAAGGCCATTTGGAGTCAGAGATGGGGTTTGCAGAAGCCCCAGGATTGGTCTTGGAGTGTCAGCCACACATACAGATGCCCTTAGCTTGGAGAGACTCTCCAAGCAGCGAACACTGTGTCAGTTCCAGCAAACTGCAGAGAGTTGTTTTCCTGAAGAAACAAGTCAGCAACTAGATTGCTCAGCAAAATGTGTCCTGCAGTACTGTTTTCTCCAGCCCTTCTCTGCTGGCTCAATGCTACCATGACTTTGGGCTAATGTTAGCAATGAGCCATTTCTTCAGGCATGGGGCACAAGGCAGGACCCTGGCCTCAGGTTGCATTTGCATTCATCAGGAAGGGTGAAGCCTTGCATAGACTCTGACAGGCAGGCTCTGCTGCCTTGAATCTGATCCATCCTCTGACGAGGCTTGCTGGAGGTTGTTCTGTTCTTTCTGAGTGTGGGACGTGTCCAAAAATTCAGCTGGCTTCAGGGGTATAGCCATTTTGCTTTGGACTAAAGTTGCAGTTAGATGAGCAGACAAGAAAGATAAAAAAGATGGAGGCAAGCAAAGGTGACGAGCTTGCTGAAGGAGATGCAGGCAAGACCTGAAACTCAGGTGTCCTGAGTTAGTTGCTAACTTAACTGCACTCTGTTGTGTCTCTAGGACTTTTCTGTGCCAGGAGGAATGTGAATTAGCTTCTAGAGCAGAGCTGTTCTCACTTTGTCTGCCCAACTGCAGATTTCAAAGATCTTGAAACGTTTAATTCAGCTTATTATGGTCAGTGTTTTCCGAGGAACTGCCTTAGAAGAGCAGAGCTTAATGGTCCATCCAGTTCCTCCCTAACATTAGCCAGTACTGCGATGTTCGTGGATCCATTGGACAACCCACTGGGGGTTCTTCTGTTACCCACTGGGAGTCTGTAGATGCAGCAGTCAACAGGAGGTGGCATCTCCATAGTTATCCTCTTCACCAAGCCTATCTCCCTGTTGATGAGGGATGGAAAAATGGTTGGGGAGAGGGTCTTAGAAATACTTGCTTGTCTCCTAAATGGTGCCTTAGGTGTTGCTGGTGACTTTTTCCACCTATAAGGTCATGTTTCTCCCATATGGCTTTCAGAATGCAAATTCAAGTTAACAACCTGTAAACATGCTAAAAATGAAGTACTTTCAGGGGGTTTGGTGGTGCTACCATTCAGGGTTTCTAGGAGAAGTTTAATGCATTAGCTGGCAGAAGCAGACTGGTATCCAATGATTTGTAAAGGAGATAGACCAGATTTTGGAGGAAAGCTACTCACCAAAGAGCAGGATAGAGCTCTTGAGAGAAATTCATAAGGAGCTTTTCCATCACTCAAAAACTGTTGTTGAAGAGCACATATTGCTGTAGCAGCTTATTGAAACATAAAGCACTGTTAGTGCAAAGTACTACTGCTGAAGAGAGCTGCCAGTGTACCGCATGGCACAACATGTGGCTAAACGGCAAAATGCTAGAAAGGTTAAGTAAAATGCTTAGGAAGAGCAAATGACAAGTAGAAGATGATCTGTGGAGCAGAAGTGTGGTTATGAAACTATGACCTTCCTGACAAAGAGAAGGTTTGGCAACGCTGATTCTTCTGAGCAGGATTTTCTTTATGTTTCGGAGTGCTGTGTAAAAACAGAAAAGGGTGGTTCCTGCATGTGAGGAGACACAGCTACAGAGGCTCACCCAACGTACAGCGCATCACCAGTAGCACATGGAGGACAGACCAAGACTTTATTCCAATTTAGGGTTTTGGCCATTTGTGTCAATAACAATCCTTAATCCTTAAGTTAAAAATAATCTCTTGACTCCTAGGAACCACACTGAGTAGTTGAGATTTGCTTATGGAAACCCCTCAGGGGAAAGGGCCAGATTTTCACCTGCTGTGGAGCATATTAGGATTTGCAAGGATCTTGGCTCTTTGAGCTCTGTTTGGCAGTGCAGCCCCCACCTTCTTTCTGGGTCCTTCCACAAACTCCAGCCCTGATTGCTGAACTGTAACAAGAGGCAAGTTGCTGTAATCACTCTTGTCCGTGTTTGCAAGCAGATGCCTCTAAACCATTTCAGTAGTAAGGTGACAGATCTTTTCTTCAACTAATACATTTTCCTTGATGGAGAGGGAGGGCTGGGGATGTTCTAGCCAGCTCAAATGCATCACGGTTCCCACATTGTGTGCTTCCTTTTAAACACCCACATTCCCTTCTTTGCTTTTTAATCTGTGCAGCATCAATTAACTGTCAGGGGAAAATAGGTTTTATGTATGCCAGTGAAATAAATGCCTCATGACATCAATTCAAGGACTTGTACAGTTAGTCTCCAGAATTAAAAAAAAAAAAAAAAAAGAATAGCAAAAAGAGCAGAGATAGACAGGTAATTGTGTGGGATTTGGCTTGTGATTGCTGAGTTATAGCTCTTTTTTCCCCTTCCTTTCTTCTGTTCCTTTCCATTTCAAAGAAACCCACCTGCCTTGTAGATCATCATCTATTTTGCAAGGTGAGCTCATTCAAAGACTTAGATGCTGCCCGGCCTGGAGAGTTTATTTTTCTACGTTCTTGCCTTGTTCTTCTTCCTTCAAAACAGGGGTGAATTTGCAAGAAATGCTTGATGCTTTCTGTGCATGGGGAATGCCACCACAATGCAGTTAGGCAGCTTCAGAGGTGGTTTGGTAGAACCTTCTTAAAACTCGGGGCAAAGTATCCCAGTCCTTGAAATATTTAGGTGCCTGACTCACCTTAAACCTGCTAGAGGCCAGGCTGAACCATTGCCATCCATGTATGTTTACACATTCTGGTCTGCTATGTCTATAAAAGCAGTGGAAACTTCTGAGCCGTTTAAAACTGGATTCACTTCACAGAGGTATAAAGATGAGTAAGTTGGAGTGACCAGCTGGACACAATTATCTTATAAGATAATTGTTTAAGATAATTGTGTCAAACAGTTCACTGGAGAACCTCTCCACTGGTGATGGAGGGATCCCAGGGGATTGACTTCCTTCAGAAATGTAGTTTGCTAAAGCTTGAAGTTATGTGAGGTTAATCACCTTCTTAAAAGCTATGGGAAATACTACTTTTTAAGGCCAAAAGACCTTGTTCAAAGCTTATCTTACCCTTTTAGGTAGTTTCAATCCTAGACCTTCACCTGGAAATTTTGTACTTTTCAGGGAGTTTACTTTTCTGAATAACATATATCTTGATTTAAACGTATGTAGAATTAACATTGTATCCAGGTTAGATTTCCTACCATTTGGGTCCTCCCAATGCTTAATGTGCCCAGAGTATTCTAAGCATTTCAGATTTTGAAAGGGGTTTATGTAACATAGTAGCCCTATACTTGCCTATGCCAAGAACCTGCTCTCTTCCTGTGTTACTCAGATTCCCGTTTGCTGGAGCTTATCAGCTTGTGTCCCTACTAGGAGGCCTTTTCTCCTGAACAAAAGGACACTTGAACAGTCACTTGTCTCATGATTTTCCTGTATGTTTAAATCTCACCGGGAAAACGGATTCCCCAGATATTAGGTCTTTCCTAAGGTCTCTTTATTATCTGACATGGGAAAAGTTTGAGGCAGAGCTGGGAAATCAGAGCTGTGATGACTCCTGGGAAGCTGAGGCTTGGGTCGTGCTCCAGGCCTGTGAGGTTGGTGCTTTCCAGGGAAGGAGAGACTTCAGCCAGGCCTGTGGCACATAGATCTCCCTTCTGACAGTCATGTAATCAGCAATTGGATGTACAAAGTGAAAATGATTTATCCTGCCAGTAGTTCTCCCTGAGGTGTCAGTTTTGTTTTCTTTATTTATATTTTATTTATTTCATTTTATATAAAAAAGTACTCATGCTCAAATGAAATGCAAGTATCCCATTGTCCCTCCTGTGTAATTTGCTTTAATTTTTCTTCTTGTGGAGAGCCTGGTGAGTCTGACTTTTTTTTTTTTTTTTTTTACAACAAATAATATCTTTTGATTGGAGAGATCAAATATACTGGATGTTAGCCTGAGGAAAAAATAGCTTAGATGTTCTCATGTAATTTGAGGATGTCTACAAAAAGCTAATTGCTCTCTTGTGTAATGATGGCATCTGTGGAAAGTCAGCTAGTCCCTGTGATCCTAGGAGCTATTGTTTGTAGGCCTTTTCCTGACATTCCTCACCCTCATGAACATCACAATTTTATCTAAAGGGAATAAATCTCATTGGAAGAAGGAAAGAAGAGATTTGGTCTATCTTCAGCCTCTCCCCTGGGACTCCTGACAGGTTCCATATATATATATATATATATATATGTATAATTATATATGTGTGTATATACAAACATATAAATATGTTTATATATCATACATATACATATACATATATATATATTGTATATATATATATATGTACGCACACAATATTTAATTATGTATATATTTTTTGAGAGTGAGGATTTCAAATTAATGATGACTTTTTTTTAGCATCAGCGACGTGGTTCTGGTCAGCAAATGGTTTGGATTTTCCTTGGCTTACTGTGTTTTCATTGTGCTCCAAGATTATTTGTTGGTGTCCGTTACAGAAGAGAAAAAAGTCTTCATCTGTTCAGGTACAGACATAAATGCAGAGTAGTTCTAGTGAAGATTTTGTTTATCTGGTATAGATGATCTCATCTAATGTGGTCTTCATATCTGCATTTGCTTTGGATTGTCACTCGTGGAACTCAGTATTCACCTCTCTGCATTAGCAAGTAGATGCAGAAGAACATAGAAGCCTGTGGACTCAGTTGTGCAGGCATCATGTACACACATGCTGCAGGAGGAAAACTGAAGGATGACAATCACGTCAGGATTGAAGTGATTTATTGATATATTAATGACATGTAGTTAATCTGCAATCAGTGAGCTATACGTTTGCACTACAAACCATGAGGCTGCCGGCTGTGCGCGGTGGTTCGGAAATCCAGCCAGCTTTGGTGCAGGCTGCAGTGCCGGCAGGGTGATCTCTGATGGGGCCAGACAAAGGATGATGACAGCTTTCCCTCCCTTCCCCACTCCAAGGTCTTTCCCCCTCCAGTCACAAATGCTCAGATTTTCCTTTTGCTTCTTTCAAGCCAACACCTACTTTTCTTAAAAATTCTCTTGTGAATCCCCTGCTTTACAATAAATGAACAGGAATGAGTGCAAAATCCCCTGGAATGGTCAAAAGCTTATGGCTCTGGTGTTTTTAGGATTGCATGGTAACAGCTTTGGCATGGTCCAGGGGGCCTGCAAGGGCCACCCGTGGTACTGGCTTCTGCTCCACCTTGGCAGATGCTTGCCAAGGAGCAAGTGCCTCCAGCATGTGCCTCTTGGATGCAGTGAAAGCCTTCCTTTCTGGGAACTCACTCAGAGAGGCCTGCAGAGCATGAGGAATGATGCTGTGTCCGTCATGCTGGCAGGGGATGCAGCTGACTGCTAATAACCTGGAGCCAGGGACTGCTCTTGTTGATCCTGCTTCCTCGGAAAAGCCTGCCTGGCTGTTAGGGGGCAAGAGACTTGCAAGCGGCTCTGGGGCTGGGAAGGAGGCACTGCTCCTTCTGGGAAGTGTCCCAGCTAGACGGGACCCTCCATACTGCTTGGGGAGCCCATCTGCTCACAGGAGTTTTGCAGGCAAAAGACCTTTTGGTGCCCATAAATACAATTACTGCCATCCATACTTCTACCGTGGACTCATTCTGTTCTACTGTGTCTGATACAGCCCTTGCTGGCCACACAGCCCTGGCTTTGGCTTTACATGTTTTTTTTCCAGACTCTTCTATCAAAGATGTTTTGAGTATAGCATGGTTGCTATCACAGAACATTTTTGCATGGCATGGTAATAAGCACCAGATACACTACTCACCTGAGCAAGGCTCAAGCCACTAGGCTTCCCCATCCAGGACAATCTCTGTGAATAATCCACCTTCCCAGTTATGGGCAGAGGTGTCTTTGCAGACGAAGCAAAGTGTCTTTGGGGGAGAAGAGTCTTTCTTTCCTTGAAATAAGAAGAAAAGTCAAGAAAAGTCCTAGGAAACATGGCGAAGGAGGAGGCTGGGTTTCTGGCAGGTGAAGGGAGGAGGAGTCCATTCCAACCTTTTTTTTTTTTTTTTTTTTTTTTTTTTTTTTTTTTTTTTCAGCTGCTTATCTCAATCCAAGAGGAGCTGGGAGGTGCCTATTGGTTACCATGCACAGGGGGACTTCCTTGCTCGTGCTGGGCAGCTGCAGAAGCCTTGGGGATGTGGGAAGGTTGGCCAAGGAGTGGTAGAAAGCTGCAGAACCAAGGCCTCCCCCTGCATCTCCTCCTCCTCTGCAAAAGTGTCAGCCTCAAAGGCAAAGAGCAACTCTTGGGCTGCGGTGGGGCAGCCTGGCATGGCTGGACCGGGGCAGTCACTTTGGCTTTGGCATCTCTTCCAGTAGCCAAGTCTGTTCCTCCTGCAATGGGTTGAATTCCAGCGGGGCATAGATGAAAACACCAAGGATACAGACAGCTGCTTCAAGTGCTTGGCTTGCTCATGCAAAAGCGTAGTTTTGGATGCTGCAAGCCTCCATGGTTACGTGAGGATGTGCTTTGCCCTGCTGCCCTCCCTCATGCTGCCTGCAGTCTTTTTTCGCTGAGACTCCTCCGAGTGCTTCTCCCACCCTCTCCCCCTCCTTCCCCAGATCCTAGGGAGCCTTCAAATAAGTCTTGGCATTTCAAAAGGCCATTTTCTCCCCCAGCCTACATGTCATTTTCTCCTCCAGCCTACATGTCAGCACTAATCTGGGGACAAACAGTCGCATTTATAAAAAGAAAAGAAAGAGTCAGCTCCCACTCTCGCAGCATAATGCAAGGGGCCATTTCCAGCATGCTGAGGATACTGACGGAATTCTTTCGTGGACAAAGAGGTAATTGATGAACTAGGTCAGGCCGGGAAGGGATGGTACATGGGAAAAGCTCAGAACAGAGAGGCCTCTGAAAAGAAAGCAGTTCCCTGAGGAAGGAGTACCTTGGAGGCAGCCAGCCTTGCCCTGAGGGGACCTGCCATGGTGGTGCTCCAGTGATCCTGGAGGCAGGACAAGCTCTGGTGAGGCTGATGGAAGAGAGGGGCACCTGCAGATGTGCTGGTCTATGGAGGAAAAGCTCTTCCTCCCCATGCCCTCTTTATTTTTGTTTTTACTAAAGCCTGCTAATGCTGAGGGGAGGACTTCAGGAGCCTTCTGAAGAAGTGCTTGTGTGTTTAGTGGTCAGAGCAGCAGCTGAAGAGCCCCAGCTCTGCTAGTGAATGGCCAGTGCTCCAGAGTAGGCTTGTGCCTTGCTCCGTGACTGTTTTTGCCACCACAGAACAGGAGAGGGCAATGCCCTATGACCCAGGACTGAGGAGGGAGCTGGGTAAGCCTGGAGAATGCATCAGTCCCTGATCCTTGGGGTGACCCTGCCATTCATTGGTGGTTTGGGGTCTGCAGGATCCATCAGGCCCTGTCAGCATCTCTGTGTGCTGGCCAAATGTGTCAGAAGTGGGGGACGGCTGCTACATTTCACTCCCTCAGTGTAAAGCAGTGCTCACTGTCCCCTCTCATGCCCCATGACCCTCAACACTGTCTGCAGCCTTAGGCTGAAAAAAGTCCCTTGCTGCACCCTGCGACCACCTTGTGCCAGTGCCTTGCCCTGTTTCACCCCTGCCGCAAACCCTGCCAAAATAGTTCCATTTTGCATGTTAGGGAAACAGCTGCTTGTGAGGTTTGAATGACATATCAGTGGTCCCATCCAGAGCAAGGTGGCTTTAGCAGGGTTGAATGTGGTTGTTTCATCAGATTGGTTCTGCCCCTTGCCTCTGTGCAAGCCTCTTCTTGGCATCAGTGTATTGCAGAGTGCTTAGGCTTGAGCTATGTGAGGTGGGGACTGGCACTGGCATCTTTCAGGCAGGTCTCTGTCAGTGCCAACTCTCAGGAGCCGTGACCTTCCCAAGAAAAAGCCCCAGCAGATCCCTGCAGGTGTATGCCTTTGAAGGAGGTTCATCACACTTGTGTCCACGAATGAGAGCTGACTTAAATCTCTGTCCCTGTTAGCTCTTTCATCCTCTCTGCATGATTTAAGTGCACACTACCACTTTTTGGACTCACTGGCTGGTAGGTAGACATGAGACCTCCCCTATTCATGAGCAGTTCCTGGGCCTCACTCTAGTAGGTGTCTGCCATGAAATCAAGTAGGAGACAGTTTGTCCTGTTGGTTTTGGTGGGATTGGGTTTCTGCAGTCCATGGGGGAATAGCCTGGTGTTGGAAGCTTTGGCAGCTAGCTGCTTTCTGAAGTTTTGCTTGTGGTTCCCGTGCTTTGCGGCTCACCGAGTTATTGCCTGGATCTCTCTTTCTGTTCACGTTGGGGATTGGAGGAAACACTCACTTTGGTGGACTACGGGTGGAGGAGGCTGCTACTGCAAATGTTTTATGCATGTCTCAGTGCAGATTTTGCCTAGCTGTGTATCAGCAATGAAGCCTTAAAGTAATCCACCAGACGATGGGATGCTGATAGAGCTCTTTGTTCAGTGCAATACCTATGACTAAAACTTAGGAAGGTAGCACTTTTCTTTGCTTCAGCTGGAGACTTTGAAGAATTACACTTCTGTTGGCTCTCTTATCGTTTGGTTACAGTTGGCAAAGCAGCTGCTGCAAATGCTATTAGTGGCAGACTATAAAGACTAGGTGAGATCTTGGGGCACAGGGAATCTGATGTATCTAGGAACACCTACTTTAAGTGAAAACTGTTCTGACAGCTTTGTAGCAGACAACTGGTTTTTAAAGTTACCCAAAAGAAGGTACATGACTCAGGCTTCAGTCAGGCAAAGTGTCAGAAGCCTATTTTCTACTCCTCCTGGCTTTGCTTTGCCTGCATCTTTGGAAATAACTGGAAGCAAGTGGTGTGTTAGAGGTGGGGACATGGCATATAGCCTTGGAGGAGTGTGAACTTGATACTGTAAAAAGCAGAAATAGGAATGGAAAAAGGGGTTTGTAGAGGAAACTATGAGAATCAGAACAGTGGAAGAGGAAGGTAATTTTGAAGAGGGAGCTGGAGGGCTGGAGACAGTTTCAGGATGGGAAGAAAAGAAGAATATGTTGAAATGCAGAGTTAAAGAGGGATGCTGGGGCATTTCCTTGCTAGGGGATTTTTTGAGGGGCTAGTACTTGCCCCTCAAAAGAGGGGGCAGAAAGTACTGCTTTCTGCAGAGGGGGTAGAAAGTACTTGCTGAATAAGGCTAGCACACTCAAAGCCCCCATCCTCTGGCTGCAATGGTGGCTAAGTCCTGCCTTGAGCTCTGGGGTAACCATTGTGTCTTTAGTATGTGCTGAGTAACCTTTATTAAAAGTCTAGTTTAGACAAGATCAATTTTAACCCAATATAAACTAGCTGAACAAGGCAAAGTTCTTCAAACTTTTCCTAGGATGCTGGAACATGTGTTGAAGATGATGCGTCCTATCCATCCTGGGCCCTTAAAAGGTATAAGTGAACCTGTGGTAGCTTGACATCTTTAAATCCTAAAGAAGTCCAGATAAAATTTGCATAAAGCAAGTCTAGGCCCAAGATGATTTATCAGAGAGAAGACCAGTGCTTCTAGTGCAATGTGTGGCTCTGGGTACTTCATGGCTGAGCAGTCGCTTGTCTCCTCTCCCATCACTCTTGAGGCTTCATCCAGAGCAGGTATCTAGTGCAGTTATGTGTTTGACATGTGAGTGCTGCTTTTGGCTTATTGTAAAATATGCTGTGTTTTAGCTGCTGCCCCATGATGTGCGAGACAGGGCTGATCACACCGGAGCCCTCTAGCCCCATCCAGTACTATGGTGAATCATCTGATACCTACTACCACGTTGACCGCTGGCAGAGGCTCCGCACGGCTGTCAGGAAACTGGAGTTCTGGGAAAACTTCAACGCTGAGATGATAGGTAGTGGCTTCTTCTCCAAGGTCTACAAGGTAAAAGTGTTCTGGGTAACCCATTATAGTGAGGGGCAGTTGCCCTGACATGCAAACAGCCCTTGACCTGTGTGGGAGCAGTATAGTAGTTGGCCAAGTGTCTGTGTAGACAGTGCCCCATCTCAGGAGCCCATCATCCAACCTGTTTCTTGTTTTCCTCCCTCCCTGCTCACCCTGGCAAGTTTTTTGGGATAAGACAGGGGATGTACATAACCAACACGTCCTCTTCAATGTGCATCTCCTTTATACTAGGAGCCTTGAAGGGTTTTATCCCCCTTTCAAAGAAAAAGGAGAAAGGGGAGGATCTGGCTGAGCAATGTTCATTGATACTATAATCTACCAATACAACAGGCTTGTCAGAGAGCTGACTATGGATACTGGGTAACCCCAGGATGAGCTGAGGGTCTCCATACATTCTCCCTCCAGTAACTACTTTCCCCACCTACACAGTGTGCTGTTGCCATTGCTTTCTCTTTCTTTTATCTAACAGATTTTCATAGTAACAGTTGCTGTTTCCTCTGCATTTGACATTTGAATCCTGCCCTGGCAATGAGTGAGATTACAGTAGTAGGCAGGTTGGAGGTGCAGATCATGAATGGAAGTGAAATAAGATTTTGAAATAGATGGAGAAAAAGTCATGAAAAAAAAAAAAGTCTTGAAGGAAATGTTACAGGTCAAAAGGGTCAGAAAATAGTGCAGAAGGATTTGGAATTGTCTTTTGTGGGGACTTGACATTTGTCTGGGGACTCAAGCGCAACTGTAACCAAGTACTCAGTTTACTTGTGTTCTTCTTGGGTCAGCCGGACTCCTTTGGACTTTCAGCCCTGATTAGCAGCATTCCTGCTGCATAGCATCACCCATGATGGTCCTTTGAAGGTTTTTGCCAATGGATGTCTTTCAAAGACCTCCTATGGAGAGGACAGAGCCTCCCCAAAGCCACATTTGTGATTCTGGCATTCAAACACTGCTAGTTGCTTTTGTCATCCCTTGTCCTTCAGTTAAACCCACATTCAGGGATCTTTCTATGTAGGTTGGCTAAGGAAAAAAAGGTTCACTTGTGACTAGGAAACAAGCAACTTGGGCATGACAATGTCAGTGAATGATGTATTGCATGAGCTGGATATAAGGTATTGCTGCTCCTTCTCTTCCGTAGCTTTCTGATAGAAATAATTCACGTATGAGTTTCTCTTGGAGAAAACTTTCAGTGAAACTTCATGCTATCTGTTGTGCAGGCATCTGAAATGCTGGAAAGCAGGAGAGGAATGCAATACAAAATACATAGAGTGTGTGTGTTTAAGAATTAACAACTCCAACACAAAGGACAGTTTATTATCAGGACAGCACCACAGGGAGAGAGACCTTGGTGCAGCAAGGCACTCATAATGTGAAGCAGCCACAGGAGAGGGAACTGTTTCATGTTTCCTTTCCCCTTTGCATAGGCAGCTGTTTGCTGTACCTAAAAAAAACTTCCTTTTCAGGTCTGGGAAAGCAAGACAGCCAAGAGGGAGGAATTCTGCCCAAGAGTGGCATGAGGAAGCTCACATTTCTTGCGTGTCCTGTGTGGTGAAGGAAAGCCCAG
>JAYECN010449283.1:0-20605 GCA_035222435.1 Microcambeva ribeirae | reverse complement strand
CTCATTATACAAACTATCTGTCATTACCAAGCAGCTGCAAAGCTCCAAGCAAATGTTAATAAAAGGCTCTTTCCATCCTTCTGCAGCTGTTCATGCTAGTGAGGAACAATCTGATGGTGTTTCACATACACATCACTTTGGTTTAAACAACACAACCACTTTGGTTTAAACCACACACACACAAAAAAAAAAAAAAAAAAAAAAAGAAAAAGAAAGCCCTGCCATTTTGTTGGCAATGTCAGAAAACATTACAATTGACTTTGGTTTAAGAAGTTTTAACCCCATGTGGAGATGAACTTGATGTGCAAGCTTCAGCCATCCAAGACAAAAGCAGAGACTCCCCAAAACAGCCAAAAAAACGTGTATTCCAACAGAAAAACCATAAGCCTTAGTAGATGAGAAGCCTGTAGGCAACTCAGTAAGTTCTGGTTAAAGAAAAATAAAAACCAAGCAATCCCTTCTGCCAGCCTGTATGAACCGAACTCGGCATGCAGGATGTTTCTCAGGAGATGATTCTGTGCTACAGCTCACCTCAGTGATTTCCAAGCTGTGGTCAGTCTCGGATTACAGGGTGATATCTGTAAAAGGAGCAGCAGTCAAGGCCATGGCTGACTTCTCTAGTGGAAACCTTGAATGATAAAGAACTGGTAATCATCCAATAAATTCTCCTTCTGCTTTCTCATAAACAAAGAATTCTTGAAGGAAGCAATAAGTTTTCAGCATAGGAATTGAACATGAAGATAGGAGTGCAAGACCAGCTGATATTCTTAGGGAAGATCTTTGGTCTTTACATCTGTCAGAAAGTAGAAAGAGAGCCCTTCCTGTCCCCTCCCTGCATGAGGGACACAGAGTCCTCCATAGAGTCCCTACATGAGGAATCCATATAACCTTTAGAAAGGCAGGACAGGATCATTGCCTGGGTCTGATCAAAGTAAAGCTCCTAAACTACTGGAGAAACACTGGTCAGTAGTTTTGTCTGCCCACCATGACAGGCTGTTTTGCTGGGGAAAATCTGCTGTTTTGCTGGGGAACTCTGTGAGACCTCTGGGTTAGAGGGACAGTAGCTCAAAGGTGAGGCTAATAGATTAACTAACTGTCTGGGCCAAGAAAAAAATGCCTCTGAGAGCAGTGTGGAGAGATTAAAAAGAAAGAAAGAAACAAACAAAACCCTCTAGGTAAGACACCTAACCTGGAAAATGCCTAGGTTCGATTTCCAGCTTGGCCTCACGTTTCCTGCATCACCCTGGGATGTCCTGGCACCCATTACCTTCTGTAGGAGCCCTGCAGACCCAAGGCCCAGCAATAATCACGTGTGAAGAAATTACAGTTGTGGAGACCCGGAAACTCGGAGAAGCGAAGCTTTTAGTTTAGAAGTTGGTGGGGTAACTTCAAAGATGAAAAACAAAACCAAGATAGTTCCTGAGCATTAGCCAGCTCAGAGTAAAATACTGCTAGAGATAAGGTGCTGCGTTTTTCACTACAAGATAACGAAGCAAGGACAACTTGCTCCTCTCCACTCATGGCTAACCTCACTTTATTTTTTTTTTGCAGTACATATGGCTTTTGCACTGAGTAAAGCCTATGTAAACTGTAGCTACCTTGCCTCTAATAGGATGCCACAGGATGCTTGCTCTTTAAATCAACTTAATCTTTTAATTAATATGAAAAGTCTTAACTGATGATTTTTAAAGCTTCATTTCAAAAGGCTTCATTTTCCTAGGTGTGGATCGGCTCGCTGCTCCCGTAGATGCAGAGGCACAAAATCAAAGCTGGCCTTTGAAAGAGCAGACCTTGGCTTCCACATGCACACTTTTGTAAGAAAGGGAAAATTAGAGGTTGAGCACAGTCACCCGCAGCCACAGGTCCGACGTGGCTTTTGCACTCTTTTCAGTCGGTAACGCCTTGAGAGAACCATGGTGCCCAAAGGTCATGTACCAAACTGCCATCGTCTGTGTAGGGAAGCGTCAACAACTCTGGGATTAAAATAAGGAGGAGAAGTTAGAGGCCACCACTAGCAGCTGCTCCACTGAAATACCTTTTTCTCCTGAGCGTGAAACCTCAAGGAGAGGGGGAAGAAGTGAGGTGGGAGATGCTGCCCAGGGATCAGGCGTGAGGACAGCCACCTCAGCATGGTGTGCACTGCCCACATGTGGCTCCGTGCTTGGCGCTGTCCTGCAGACAGAGCCCACGTTGTGATCCAGTTGGGTAGGGAAGGCATCTTGGACCATTAACGCAACAGGATAATAAGGGTCTGCACAAGTTTGCAATGCCCTTTCGTGCTTTAAAACACCTTGTGTAAGGGCTCGCTCTCCAGAGGAGGTGGCTTGGGTCGGTTTTAGCCAAGCTGACTATTACCATACCTGCCAAAACACTGATTTTTTGTTTTAGTTAAAACTTGCACGCCCTACACCCTGTCCAGTCAACTGCCATGTGCCTATACCTATGCCCGGCAGTCCCTCCTCATCCTCCTCCTCCTCCTCTCTCCACAGGCAGCCCCAAGCATGGACCAGTTCCCGGCCAGAGCACAGAGCTGCCATGTGCCAGCAAAGACAGGCACCCCTTCAAGGGGGGAGTGCCTAGGAAACTTCCAGTTAGAGGATTGCAAACCATCCATGATGTACCAGGATGCCTGTGTAATATCCAATGTGCATAAAACGAAAAATGGGCCTTGCTGCGGACTCCCAACTGTGGAGCAGTATCTGCCACTTCTCCAATTAAATAAAAAGAAGAAAAAAAAACACAGAGCGGTTTATTAAGTACAGTTGTGGGAACTTGGTTTCAGTCTTCAGTGGGTTCATCTGAATATTTTTTCCATTTCAGTTCATGTAAGTTCACGCCCTTTGGGTTTCACATAAAGCCGTAGGGCCTGAGCAACTCCGAATCTCAAAATCAAAATGTCAAGTTGAAACGAAACCATAAAAGGCATTTGGATTTGCATGAAAACGGGCCCAGATTTGCTTCAGGAGTTCCTGAAGCCTGGTGAAGCTTTTGAAGAGCCTAATCTGAGTTTTGTGGTTTCAGTGCAGACTGAAACCAGCACGAGAGAACAGATGCGCTCCTTTCAGGAAGCCAAGGCAGAGGGGAATGATTAAGACGCTATGAGAACAAAAAACCACGGGACAAAAAAAATCTCCAAAACCAGATTTTCGAGTGCTGAACACCTAGTTTTAGGAATTAAAGGACATGGGTCACATGGAGGCACCGCAAGGTAGCATCGCGCAGTGCTCACCCTGAGCAGCACAAATCCTCCAGAATCTACTGCTATCCTGGGTGCTTTGTCACCATTCACATAGTATGCCAGGTACACAGGAGGTAGGCAAAATAAAAAAATAAAATTAAAAAAAAAAAAAAAAAAGAAAGAAAACACCAACAAAAAAAAATTCTTGGGGTTTTGTACTTTCTGGTTAACATCCATAAACCTGTCCCAACATCAAATATTTTAAATTCTGGCTTTGATCTGTTCTTTAAAAGACAACTTTTAATTTCACAGTCTCTGTATTTATTCTTATTGAATTTTTTTCATGCCTTAAAAATGAACACATTAGTGTGACAAGTCAATTTAGTGGATCATCACCTGAAAAAATGCAAACCTTAGAATAAATATAATTGAGAAATTAACATAGCTTTCCACTTAACAGTCTACACATTACATTCAATTACACTTTTTACATCACTGTCATTTACATCAACAGGATGCAGAGGAGGTGACTTCCTGGGTAGGAGCTGATTGATTAATTTAGATTTAGCCTCCTGGTGGAGCAACTGAAAAGCTTAAAAACAGTAACAGCATGTCATGACTAACATCATATAGATACAAAATGTTATGAACAACGTAAGCAAGAACTATGAAACTCATAAGTGTTTGCTTAGAGAGCATTTCGGTTTCTAAATACGCATAAATTGAGCTTCTGTCCCTTCATTTAAACTTTCAGTCCCATCTTCTTGCATTTTCTAGAAAAAAATATACTAACCAAGGAAAACAAAAATTTGGCCAAAACACTTTTTTTTTTTCCCCCTCGATCAGCAAGATATTTAGTTTCACATCGCTCAGCAGTCCATCTTGCCAAAGGGAATCAAATGGTTTCCCATAGCTGTAGCGTTATCCTGAATTCACAAGAACTTGGAGCTACTTGACCACTATTTTATAGCCCTCAGATTATGCTCTTGAGAGCTGTGATTTCTCCCCAGCCCTGAAGGACTTCATGTTCCCTACTGAAGCTCTCATGAAACATCACAGCCGGTCAATAAAATGCCAGGCCAACATCCATTCACGTCAGAGCTTTTCAGAACAGGAAAAAAAATAATAATAATAATACTCATTTTCCACCAAGATTTTTTGCTCTCAAAGGCCATTTTCTCTCCTCACCCTTTCAGCAACATCTTCTCCTATTCAGGCGATTTTCCCTAGGTCCAACCTGTCCTCCTAACACAGGTCTCCTCCTCAACCAGGTCGTCGCTCTGAGAGTCCATCACAAGCACCATCCCGAACAGCATCCCAGCCTTGGCTGCCGTCCTTCCCCCGAAGGACAGTTCACCCCGCGGTCTGGAGACGTGTGCTCCGGCGCTTGCACCGCCGAGAGCTTTCGGCATCCGCCTAGCTCAGGCCGGGTGTTCAAAGGGCGCTTAGTCACGCCGCTTCCACCAAAGCCAAGGGGAGGCAGCGCTCAAGCTGCCCGGCAGGCAAGGCCGAGCAGTCTCCGTGCCTAATCTAGCCCATCAGCAGACAAGTGCTCCCTCCCAAACCCCCTGCAGAGCACATGGAAATACCGGAGGTGTCTGGAAACCTGCAGCAGGGCTGCTTTTTCTCTCTCAGTGTTGGCTCTGCCACTTCCCTGGGCCAAGGGTGGAAACAACTATGGGGCAGAAGTTCCCCAAACCCCATTGCAGCAAAGCAAACTGCTCAGGGATCCTCCCCTTTCAAAATTACGCTATTTTTGATATGTTTTCATAGTAAGGCATAAAATCTTGAAACACAAACCAAAACCACAACATTTTAATCTATCTGAACTAAAGGGTTTCATTTTCTTCCTTGGAGGGCAAGGGTGGAAGTCCTCTTCTGCAGGCAGCTTTGGCCTTTGGAAAGCAGCCTCGGGAAACCAAAGCAAAACAACCAAAGCTTGAGCATCTACTCCAGGCAGGGCTGGCGTGTCCAGCCCAGCCCCAAACCAGCCCTGCAGAGCAGGCACGATGCAAGTGAACGCAGCTCTCCAAGCACCCTGAGTAGCTCGGGGCCGTGTACGGTCACTGACCCTTTGATGGTCACCTGTTTTTTTCATCAGAAGCGTCAGCCTCAAAGGTAGAGCTGGTGCGCGGCAGCCAAACAGGAATTTCATCTAAATACTAAGGTTCAGCCAGCTCTTCTCACAGCACTTCCACGTGGACTTCAGATCTCTGCAGGCTACACAGCGTTTTGAGGAGCCATTCTCATAAATACTGCCGTCCAAAATCTCAGCTCCTCTCAACATCATACTGGCAGTGTTCAGGGAAAGAAGAGGCAGAGGGGGGGAAATTTTCCAACCCTATTTAAAGTAGAAAAAAAAGGCAGAGAAGGAGCCTTGCATTACTCACCCAGCAGCAAAAAAAAAACCCTTAAAAAAATTAAAAAAAAAAAAAAGGGAAAAGGGAAATAAAAGGAAAAACAAATGGAAAGAAAGAGCATACAGGCAGAGAGGAGGCACGGGAGGCACGAGACCGACTCTGTAATGGCACGTGCGGAGCAGAGGTGGGCTCGCTCACTGTGGCCTGGCCAGCAAGTGCCCCAAAGCTCCCATGGGACGCTGAAGGAGGAATGAATCACCCTGGGTCTGCCAGTGGCACCCTGACCTGCCTGCGGCTGCAGGCAAAAAATAACCCCCCAAAGAAGCAGGCGAACAGCGAAAACATCAAGCCCTCGGCGTTATGCAGCACATAACGGCACAGCTGGACTCATTTTGAGAGGGCTCTGTCCTGTGACGGTTTAATCGCTGCGGTTTTTCTTGGTATTGGTGTAATGAGGAAAGCGGACAGCTGAATTTCCCTTTTCAAAGGAAAATGCAAGGCCCTAAGTAGAAATGCCTGATACATTGGGGAGCAGAGCCTGCCCGACGGGCCCTAACACTGTGGGAAGGCGCCTGCCTGCGGGCTCGACCTGCACTCTTGGGGCGCCCTGTGGGCACCTGGGCACAGGACCAGCTTTTTGGGGTGGGACCGAAGTCCATCCTGCCTCATATCTCCTCTCCGAGGCCGGCCAGGCACGATGGGAAGGGTGCAGGACTAGCCCGACCGCGCAGCACCGCTTCCCTTGAATACAACCCCAACCTTGGGCAATTTGCAGCTCGTGACCTGCGGAGGCAGGGGTCGTTCCTGGGTATCTAATGACCCTCGGGCCTGACCAGAGGACGTGAGCTGCGATGCGCAAGGATCGCCCCCTCCCTAGGGAGCTCAGCGCGCTGAGCGGCACCTGAGCGCCGCGCCAGGATTTTCCACATCTCAGCACGTCGGGCCCCGTGCTCTTCTGGAAAACCTGACTCACAGTGTTACCAGCCACGTCAGCAGCCCAAGCCCTGTTATTTACCTGCAGGATAATAATGTCTAGAGGCCCCAGGCGCGGCGCAGCCTCCCTCCGTGCGGGCGCTGCGACTCCCGCAGAGCTGGCCTGGCACGAGCAGCCGCGGGAGCGTCTCGGGACGCGCTGGAGCAGACAGGGCGTCCTGCCAGCCACGAGCCATCCCATTGCTCCTTCCTGAGGAACCGCATCGTGGCGGAGAATATTCAGATTTGCAGCCGCGGGGACAGCCTCTCAGGCCTCTCTTCGGGCTGGGAAAAGCAGCCCGAGTGCATATCCCACCACTTAATTTCACCCCATGCAGAGCCAGCCCCGTGGCTTGCAAATACACTGTCTTTGCATCACAGGTGGGACAGATATGGGGAACCAGCATCTCTTTCCATGGGGCAGACATGTGCTTCTAATCTTCCATCAGCCTTCAGGTGAGAAGCTGCTGCTCCCTCCCCAAGCTTGTATTTTGCTTTGGCACAGGGGGAGTGTTCCAAATAAATTTAGCAAAATAAATTTCAAGCAGTTAGGCAAGCAGACAAAATTCAGCGTGGCTTTAGTTTCCCCAGAAAATGAGCATGGAGCAAAATTCAGAAGCTTCTCAGGCTTCTCGACAACCCCTAGTAGGAGGAGGATAGAGCTCACAGGAAAGGTCACCCAGCTGGAGGCAGATGTTACTTAGCAATGTGCGTCACCTCCCGCGATTTCAGAAGCCGTGTGCGGGACGCACTGCTCCTGGCCAGCTGCAAGAGAGAACATTTCAAACAGCAAAGCCAGGCATGAGCTTCCTCAAGCAAAGTGTTTAGTTTGTAGTGCTGTGCACAGCAAGAGCTACCCCAGCCTCCCAGAACATGTTATGGCCAAGAGGGCTGTGACCAGCCCTAGGAAAAAGCCCTAGGAGCCTTGTTCTAGAAACCAAACCATCTTCAGCATCGTGAGCATGTTTGTCCCACAGCAAAGCAGACCAGAAGAGGAAAAGCCCTTGCTTTTCCCTTAAAGGACAGCATAGCATACTTGTACTAATTTTGCACCCAATCCTACACGGTGGTAGAATGGTGGGACAGGTAGAGTGGTGGGACTTGTGTGAGTCAGCAGGAATACATGGATTGCACTGGGGAAAGGGAGCTGTTCCCACAAGCACCCAGTAAGATGTACCTGTGCCCTTTCAGGCAGTATAACCTTAGTTGCTTTTTTAGCTGAAAACATGTACATGTGCTAGATACAGAAATGAGCCTGCAATTTAACTTTTGGCATGGAGCAAGCAACCAGATAGGCTCCTCTTTCAAATCTACACCTCTATGACATGCCTTGAAGATTTATTACCTAAATCTAAAACTATTAGCTTGAGCTGAACAATAGACTCATAGAAGTAATTTGAGTAATCGTTTGTCATATAAATGCTCGAGTTTCAGAATACACAGTTAAGAACACATGCATCTCTGGGCACTGCAGTGTTGCATTTATAAATATCAAATCAGGAAGCCAAGCAATTCACTGAGAAACATGTGCCACCATCAGACAGCTAATATATGTCTTACACAGTTCAGGGTATCATACCAAGAGGAATGAGAGAATAAGGTTTTTTTATTAGGCTGGAGTTTTGGGGCTCGCTTCTTTTGGGGCCAGTGGAGTTGCCCACACAATGTAATCTTGTTGCAGGATGTAGACATTCAGTATCTGATTTTGCGTCTCAACAAGGAATGTCTCTGAACTGATTCATGCTAAAAATAAGAGGGGATTTCTGCTATTATCATAATACAGGATGTCATTTTCCTGTGCCAGCAAAGGTTGTTGAAAGTGACCAAACAAATTTCATGAAATATCAGAATATCTATGGTGTGGTCTGTTCCTCTTTCACACTCATGCTCATTGTGGTTTCCAGGCACACAGCAGTATTCTGCCTGCTACAGACCATAAACAAAAATACGGGTTGGGAAACCAAACAGGTGGGAGAGGTCCATGCATGTATGGATCTAAGCTGCCAGATGGAGCCAAACAAAAATGCCTGGACAGATCTCGACCTGCTGAGGTCAGCTAATATTTGTGTCTAAATCTGTACAAAAGAAGCAAATGAATAGGAAAAAAATCATTTCCGTTACTGCAGAAATAGAAACAGTGTCAGTCACAGGAAGTATACATGGTCTCATCTTTAGATTTTCAAATAAACATCGGGTGAAATGACATCAAGGAAGAAATGGAAAAAATCCTGGGAAAGTCCTATTTTTAGTTCTTCCTTTGCTTTCCTTTGCATAAAGGCAATGACTTACCCTATTCCTACCTTTGCAGTTTCACTGAAGTCATTTCAGTGGTACTTGAAATCGGAGTACGTCACTGCGAACTGTTCAGCAAAAGGCAGGAAAAGTATTACTGTGGGTTAAAACCACAAGTTACTTCAAATTAATTTTACTTCTAGAAAAGTAGGAAAGTAGAAAAAAGAAAAAAAAAAGAAAAAAAAATAGCAGGCTCCAGCACATAGAAATTTCTTGTACAGCTCCAAGAATAAAATTCACAAAAGCATCCATCCACCCCCTCTCTTCCTGCATGGAGATCATTTCCTGCACCGCTGGACGTTGTGGAGCCTTCCAAAGGTCTTTGCTGTGCGCAGGTTCCTATCAAATGTAACAGGTTTTGGTGCAAGCCAAAATAACCCTGTTTCTACATTACTTGTTTATTTTTGTATCCCAGAACTGCTGGTTTGTAAGTGAAAGGGGAAAGGCAGTCCGGATAACCTGGGGCTATTTTTGCCACAGGTGAATGCTTCTGTCTGAAAAGCAGAGGATGTTTTTCCATGTCTTCTCTGAGTTTGCAATGCTCTCCTGCAGTTTCTGATTCTGGCTTCCATGTTCCCTGTTCATTTCAGCTTCAGTGGAAGGTCAAGATAGTTCTGGTTACTGTTTCTGCTCTACACCTCTAAAGGTGCTTGCCCAGCCCACGGTGGCTTCGGCACCAAGTGCAGCCCATCCAGGTACACGGGATCTTTCTACTAAAAGGTTCTTCTTTAGCACATTTGCTTCCTAGCCAGCACCGAGCACTGCCAGCTTGTCTGCATGATGGCAGAGCTACCATCGTTTATGCAGCGGTTCATTCGGTCAGAGCAACAACAGGGCAAAAGGAGCAAGCTTCCCGCAAGACCCCCAAAAAACAGAGGCACTCGTCTCTGGTGAGGCCCTTATTAACACACCAGGTCTTTTTACATTGCCGTGCAGACTCGTTCGACTTGTAGGAGTCATCCAAAATGCGCACTTGTCTCAACCTAATTCAAGGGAGTTTCTGCTGAGCTTCTGCTTTTGCCAATTGGTTTACAGTAAAATGGCTCAGTGGGGCCTCCCGTATCAGGTGATACTGTGCAGCAAATCCCCTAGTCAAAAAGCACTTTCTATTTTTAGAAAAAGAGAAACTGAGAAGATCACTCTCCATCTTTACAATGTACTTATTTTAAGCCTTTTCAGCAATGTAGGAAACTAACTTCAGAAGGGCAGGTTGGATGATTCAGCTGAGCCAAGTATCTTGATAATCATCGGTTTTCCCTTCTCGCTTGTCACTTCCCCTTCTGGTGGCATTTCTTCATTTGAAAAATGTAACATAATAGCAATTTAAAAAAAAAAAAAACAACATATTTGAGTTTTCTTTAAAAAAATATATGTATACAGTTGCCAGTGGATACTGTAGTTGGAGCTGGAGCCCAGGAAACAGGACGATCACCAGCTGAAATAAGCACCTGGAAACGATGCCCACGCTGAAGCCCCAGCTTCGAGCACTGCTCCTCCTGCCCTGCACACCTCCACCCAGGCCACCAATCTCCTGCCCTTCGGCTCGAACGCCGCAAACAGGACCGTCCCTGTGGGAACTGCTCCGCGCGCCCACGCGACGAGGCACCAGGTGCCAAGGCTGGGCTCTTGCTCACCACAAGTCGGCCGCACAGAGTGGGCCCAGAAGCACCTGGTGAGCCAGCGCCGACCCCCGTGCAGCAGCACGAGCTGCACCAAGGCTGCGAGCGAGCACTGACGTGAGCAGGAGTTGGGAGCAGCTCCCAAAGGAGGCATCAGGAGCTCCCCCTCTCAGCCAGCCCCCCGGAGAGCAGCAGAAACTTAATCAGAGGCCAGGAGAGGTCTGGATGCTGAGAGGGGAGTCACCCGCTGCTCAGGCAAGCGGCAGCGAAGCGAGAAGCGCGAGGGAGACAGAAACTGCCCGTGACGCACCGCGCGGAGGCACTGAGGAGGTTAAAAGGAAAGAAAAAGCTTCCTGTCCAAGAAGTGATGAAGGACAAAGTGCTCAGGGCAAGCTGCTGTGTTGGAGCAGAGAGCCCAAGGGAGCCCCTGGCATCCTGGTCGTTCCGGGGTGATGGGGGCTCACGTGGTTATTACTAAAGAAAATTGGAAACAAAAGCAAAGGGGAGCTGCCAGTGATGCTTTGTCTTTTTTTATGTTTTTTTTTGCATCAGCTTTCACTGCACATTTCGGGTGCCTGGGCCTCCTCCCCAGCACAGCAGCAACTCAGCTATGATTCCTAGAATCTTGCTCCATGTTTTTCTCTTTTCCTTTCCCATTATGTAATCACTTAAGGTCCTGTTAAATCACAAAAATAGCAGTTGTCCACCGAGCTATCCAGACATATCAGAGGCAACGACTAAATATTTTGCAAGATCCAATCTGTTTCCGTTTAGGTGGATGACGAGACTCCCCCTGGCTTGGATGAGAACTGCGTTCACCACCCTTGGAGGCCGCACGGAATCTACGGGAACAGCTCCTCGGCTCTGCTCACTCGCGTTGTGCACACCCCGCCAGGGACCTGGTGCCTCTCCAGCCCTGCAAGTACCTTCCCTCCCCAAAATGGTGGTGTGATGAGCACACTTTGGTCCCAGATACCCTCTTCTCCCTCCGCCTCCCAACCCCACCAGGCTTTCCTCCTCCTCCAGCACCCATGCCGCACGTACACATTCAAGGCATTACAATAGCTTGAGAGGAGAATCGGGCCGTGTTTAGAAATTGCTAACTCCAGCCTTGGTAGCAGCTCCCAAGTTCTTTACAGCAAGGAGCCCTAGAAAACCAAAGATATCAACTCCAGAAATTATATATCTGATGAAAAGAAACCGCAGATTCCCTGCTCTCCAGCAACCAAACCTTTGCTTTTACCACACAAGAGAGAAGAAACTCTCTGTGCTTTGAAATGTCTTGCCTGACGCTGAAACAAAGAGTCACCCTGATACATAAAGATCACAGGCAACATTTGAAGTGGCTCTTGTTATCTTTCAGCACAGCCTTGTCACAGGACCCACTAACACTGAAACAGAGACACTAATGTCATTTCCCACCACACGCAACATCAGCTTTAGTCTGCAACTTAAAGCACCCGAGAGCTCGGGGCCTGCTCTAACCACAGTGGACCTCACAGATCTGTTGTTCTTTCATTCCTCCACCATTTAAGAACATCTCTGGGCACCTCCCCACTGCTGGGCGCACAAAGAGCCTCTCTTGCTTCCTGCCCTTGACTTAGTGGGGCTCATTTCCCTGCAACGTGCGCCGGCTGGCTCGAGGGACAGGCCTGCCAGTCTTGCTGCGTTCGTTCAACAGCTTCGCATCCCTGCGCGCCCATAGCCTGAGACCTTCCTTCATTTGCTTCCATGACAATGTGCTAATTTATACAGCTTAAATAGCTAAACGGGGCTCCTTTCATCTCCGATGGGTTAACAGATAACAAGCAGTTTTGTTGGCAGATCTCGTCGGGGCTTTGTGTCGCTTTCCTGCACGGTGCTTTGCCATGTGCGCCTTCCAACAACCAGGCCCACCTGGTCCACGCAGGCAGGCTGCCCGCGCCGGGGAAAGGAGCACAGGGATCCCCCCGTGACGCACCGCACAGCTCAGCAACTTCTGCGTCCGCCCCTCTCCGGCACAGAGCAGTAACAAGCAGGTAGGGGAAGGTGGTATCTTCCTTTAGCCCGCCCGTTTCAGGGTGAACTTTTTTTTTTCTTTTTTTTCCTTTTTTTTATTTTATTTTGATATTTTGAATATCTGGCAAAGCTATTTTGAGGTTATAGACTTTCTCATGCAAGATTCAGATGGGAAGTTCACGTGACAAAGCTTTAAGCTGTGATGCGGATATTTTATCTGCGCTAAGCAAGGCATTGATAAATATCTAAGAGGAAGGAGCTTTTAGCGAGCAGAAATTCTCTTTTTCCATTGATGCAACAGAAACTCTCTGAAAAGACAGAGAAATTATATTTTTAAATATGTTTTTAGATAAATTGTATTTTTAAATACCACCTAACATCTACGAAAGTGTATACATATCACAAACCGCTATCTCAAGGCACACGAAGAACAGATAAGCCCCCATTTCAGACTCCCACAGCGTTCAGTGCGTTTCTGTTATCTGTACAAGGGACATAATTCTCACACTCCACAGCACTGACCATACATAAGACAGTCTTTGGGTGGAAATGGGTGGACATGCATTAGATATTAACCATATAAAAAGGCCATGTCCTGCTCCACACACCCACCTCTCCTCGCTCAGTAGGTTTGGTACCCGTCCAAGCAGGTGCCATCAGCCAGGACATCGGGTTGCCCTTCCAAGTGCTGGGACCCTCTTTCCTCAGCACCGAGCAGTGCTCCTCCACTCAAAAGCAGTTCCCAGTGTCCCAGGGTCCTGCCTTTTGGGAGGAGGGAAGATTGATGTAAATCTTCATTTAGCCACCGGTCTCACTTCCTGTCCGGGACGCACATGTACCTATCCTCATTTTGGAAATGAATATCAGACATTGGGCTGCAGCCAGAAAAGAGTACAGAGCCTTCTTTTTAGGAATAAACATTATTCTCTCTAGGCCTTTCCTTCTCATTCCTACTACGTGCACGCACACTCGCGCACCCTCAGCAGCACCTAAACTTGTGCTTCGTAGACAGCACCGCAGCCAGCAGTGCGCGTGGCAGACACAAGCTGATCCTATGGTGATCCCTGCTGTCAACAGCGGAGCGCAGATCTGTGACCGCAGTGACCCTCGGCCTCAGCTCCTTCCCATGGCGACAGAAAGGAAAAGGCTGGGGAGCAGCACCCTGATTTGCAGCAAGTCAGCTTAATTCCCCGACAAGCCGCTTAACCGACAAGAGTTTCCTTCCCTAGGGCATGTGCAGGGCCTCCAAGCGCTTCTGAAACATAAGTCACGGTTTTTTCCCATGTCAGAAGGCACCACTTCCCTGCTGCGGATGTAAAACGGTGGGGACCCGTAGGAGTCTGCGGAGGTATGCTGTTTTACATCTGCTAAAGGAACATGCTTGATTTACTAAAAGGTTGTTTTTCTCACATGACTACTCTGTATGATAAAACCTCTAATTAACTATATGGCAAATACGATGGGAAGACTCTTCTGCTAATTATTTCTATACCTTTAGGCAAGAGAATAAAATCAATATGTACCCAGAAAAAAAATGATAGTTAAAAAACCTTGGCAACTGTGCTGTGGCTAAATTAACAGTGTGGTAGCAGTGGATGGGAACGGCTTTACAAATCAGGGTGCAGCTGAAACTGTGCCTCACATGTGTGTCACCTGCCAAAGCCTCCTCCGCTTCCCTCGGCGCAGCGCAGCAGCTCCCTCGACGGGATCCTGCATCCTCCTCCCGCTCTCCTTGCAGCACCTGGTGCCAGGCACTCATTAGGTCACTGCAGTGTTCGGGGCAATATGAATCACTGGAAAATAAACGCACACGAAGCCCTCACAGACAACTCGGTTCACAAGCAGACGCGAAATTGCATCTGTTTACGTGGGCAGCCAACAGCTTGGTGAGGTCTGGCCCATCCTTGTCCCTCCACGCTCCTTACTTCAAGGCAACACAAACCTACCCACCTTGTGCGCCCTGGCAGAGCCAGGCAGTGCCCGTGGCTGCCCTGGGCCCTCATCCAAGCCAGCTGGAGGGAGGGAAGGTGTCGCATCCTTCAAACCTTTGCTTGCAGCCATGGCTCAGCTGCAGCATCTCCAGGCAGACCAGTGGAAAAATGTGGAAGAGCCTTTGGGTGAGAAAGGAGTGGCAGGTCCCCAGTGGCATCCTAAAGAGGAAGCCTTTGACCAAGGACTGCAGGAAGCGGCCAAGTCTGTGATCGGATCAGATTCCTGAGGATATAAACCAAAGATTCAATTTTTTAAAATATGTAAGATGACGTTTGGTGGAAAGTAAAGCTACTGAGCTGCAGTTTGAGACCAGCAGTTTCCTGCATCCCTGCCAGGGTGTTGTTTGCATCCAGTATCCTAAAGCCTGTCAGCTGCTAGGTCCTCTCTGTGACTGACCCACACAATGACTTCTTGCTGAAAAAAAGCCTTTGTCCTTTCTTCTATTCATCCTTGTTTCTACCTTGTTTCCAAAATTCAAGAGATTCTTGATGAAAGAAGGTATTTGCATTGTAAATAAAACAGAAGAATTGGAAATTACAAAAATAGTCTCCCAAGAACATGCTAGCTACCTCTATTGTATAAGAAAACCATTTTTTTTGAAACACAAAATGCTTGAAAATAGGTTTCCCTACATTTTCTTGAATTCAAGAGAAAAGTCTGTGTCAAAAGGTGTGTTGTTTTAACTATACGAAAATGGCCAAAAGGAGGGAAAAAATGATCTTAGCAGCAATGCAACTATTTTGGCTCAACATTGGTTGTTATTCCTCACAGGGGCATAAGTTTGGGAGTACAGTTATACTTGTTCAAAATTAATGTTGCAGTGGTGTAAGTGTGAGTACTCATCAACATTAGCTCATTGCACATTCAGTGAGAGACCCGGTCAAAGGATTTCAGACCAAGGGATATGTAGTGTAGGTGGACCTACTTGCATCATCCTCAAGAAGACCTGCATTTCCAAAAGCTACCAAAGGTTTTGCTGCAGCCAGACGCCCAAAAACTGAGCCAGCCCTGATGGCTTTGTTTGTCTGAAAGCCCTAGTATGCTAACTTTGTTTTGTAGGCCACGGAGTTAGCTTCGTTGATCTGCAAGCAAGATAAAGACTGAAAACACCAAACCACAACCACTTGTGAGCTGTGAGCGCCTTTGCACCCAGCACATTAATTCAGACGTGAGAGAGCGCGAGCAGACGCGGAAGCGGAGCCCCGGTGCTGGGTGCCGGCGGAGCGGCGCTCGCTTCCCGCCTCAGCGCCGAGCCCCGTCCCACCACCTTCCCATGGCGAGCTGACGAGGGCACCGCTCACGTCTGTCATTTCGCTCCTGCGATAACGTGCCTGGCCTCCCACGTGGCCAACCCTCTGAATAAGTACGCGCTGCACGGGTTCCCATGAGCAGCCCGATGGGAGCCCGAGATAAACCCTTGCCGGCGCTCTCACAGCGCTTCCTGGGGTCCAGAGCATCATCCAGATCCCACGCACGGCTGTGGTAACTCCAGTTTGTACCAGCGCTCGTCGCTTTTGCCAGGGCGAGCGTTGCCCTGCCATGCGCCGCGTGGCACCGCTCGCTTCCCTGCCTTCGCTCATCACTATGGCCCTGTCTTTGGGGGCTATCAATAGCCAGTGACCTTCCTACCTCAAAGCACCAAGACCCACTGCACCGCCTTCTCCTGACCTTCCCCGACTTGCTGTTGTCCTCCAGGACAGGGCCCACAGGCCACCAAGCTCCCCAGATACAGGTGTGAGCACGAGCTTCAGGGGGGCAGGCAGGATAGCACCGGGAAACCTCTTCCCATTAGATGAAAAACACACATCCCTCAAGCCAGATGGACCTTGCATGCCCAACACTGGGAAACCCTTCCCTGGCGGAGGTTCTCTCCCTCTTCCTTCCACAGCGTCTCAGACCTATATCTCTTCAAAAGCATACCCCCACATGCCTGCAGCACCCGAATGCACCACCACAAGTGCTTGCAGCTTCCAGATCTTCTGCAGCACAAGTTTCCTGGAATTCTTCCTCCTTTCAAATGTGAGATTACAGGGTGGTTCACAGGGGTGAATCTACATCAAAGGGAGTCTTCAGCATAATTGCCCTAACTGGCACCGAATAGGCATGTCCAAGAGCTGGCTTTTCTATCAGCGCAAGTCGCTGCTCCCATTTCCTCCGAAATAGGCTCCCAGCTCTGTGGGCAACTAATCTATTAATTTCTCCCAGGCCCGCAGCACAGTGGGATTCTTTCCGTGGTGCATAATGTGTTCGCTAGGAAAAGCTAGGGAAAAATCACTGCACTCCTCACTGATGGGCAAACCTCTGGAAGAAGGAAAAAAAAAAAAAAAAAAAAAAGGGAAATAAGGGAATTTGACAATCCTCTCTTTTCAGGGAAAGAGGATATTGGCAACCTTTGTGCAGAGGAGAGGGCAAAACTTGGATGGACGTGGATCCTAACTTTTGGATAATAGCCCAAAGCAATATTGGGCAGCCATATTTCTCAAGGCTCTTTACAACTATCTCATCACTTTTATTTGTTTGCATGAGGAACCTCCTTCCCCTGATATCTTTAATTAAGGGAGATTTGGTTTGTTTTTATTTGGTTTGCGTATTTATTTATTTATTATTACTGCGTGGTAGCTTTTATCTAGCAGGTATATGTAAAAAGTGTGCCTGGGGAAAATCATATTCATGGGAACAAACTTAACAAAGCCACTTTAACCTGGCTGCTTTTTTTAAGTAGCACCCCAGGGCAATCCCTTGAAGATATTTACACTCTTACGGTGAGTTAGAGGCTTCTAAAAACTCCCACTAAAGCCGCTTCCTTTTATTTCCCTGGGTCCAGGTAATGGGAAGCACTACTGTTGCTCTTCCCTCTGTCTGGAGCTGCTATAGAGGCAGATGCAGAGCTGCAAACTGCTGAGCACTTCCATCCCTCACAGCACCCCTGCAGCCCCAAAGACCTCAGATGAGGTTATCATGCGCAATGCGAATATCCAGATTACAGGTCGCCTGCAATATTTTGCCATTCCTTCCAGGTACTATCAATATGCAACGTTGTTTCTCAATCAGACTTAGGTTTCTGTCAAGAAACCTATACCAACTGCCTGCAAAGCTTGACCCAGGCCCAACCGAGGGCAACCTCAGATGAGCTTTTGGCATGTGCTCGCCTCTTCCCCGGCGCCCACATGCCCAGGTGACAGCACAGAGGAGAGTGCCACAGCAGACGTGGTCCCAGCGAACAACGTCATCCTGTCCCCGTGTTTAACTTTTAAATATCAGCCTGCCAGCTTCAAGTATTTGGAAATTATAAGGCAGCCCCTTCCCACAGCCCCACATAGACATTTCCTGCTCCAGCTGGAAAAAAAAAAAGAAAAAAGAAAAGAAGAAGAAGAAGAAGAAGGAAATTCCCTAACAGCTTAGGTTATAAGTCCAGATCTCTAAGAGAAAAACACAAGCATCCGGATGTCTTCCCTTCAGGCTCCTAAGCAAGAGGAGTTTTCCAGCCACAACCGCACACCTTTTCACCACCACTTATAGGGCTAAAAGCTCCCTTTCAATGGGCACAGAGCGGGCAGGAGGGAAAGAAAATGTGATTCCTCCACCCCTGAAATCCCTGGCTGATGGTGGCAAGGAAGAGAAGAGGAAGAGGAAGAAAAGAAGTGCTATATGAAAACAAGGAAGGAAATGACGCTTCATCCGTATATTACACGAAGGCCAGCTATTACGGGGGAGTTATAAGTAGCTGAAAATGGCAAAAAAAGGGGAAGGTTAGGCAGCTTAGAGGCAGGCTGCTTCATTCAGGCCTCTGCACTGCACCACCAGTGGAGAGCGGGTGCATTCAGCCTGGCATTGCTGCTGCTGCTGGGGCTTTATTGCTGTCGGGAGAAGCAGCTCCTCAAAGCCCTCCCAAAAACGTGCACAGGGCCTTGCCACCAAGACTGCGTCCATCCCAGCAGGGAAAGACAGGCTCCTGCTGCTGCTCCCCCCTGCACAGCCTGAGCCCCTTTTTGCAGAATATGTGGGGGGAGGCGCACAGGGAAGGATGGTAAAGAAACGTGGTGGTGGCATCAGCACCATCTTCTTGGACCTCATCCATGGGGTTGGGCTCTTAGTCTATGTGTAAGCCAGGACCCAGCAGAGCTCGCTGCTCTGCATGCAGCCTCAGAGACTCTCCAGGATAACATCCATGTCATCAGGAGGACTGAGGAGCCCCTTCCTAGCCCAGGCTCCACAGAGCTAGCATGGGAAGACGGTGCTGCCCCAAGGAGCCTCTCAGCTCACCCTGGGGCATTTGCAGCAAGCCCAAGGTGGTGCAGATAAAATCACCACCACCTACCTTTGTGTTTACCAGCTGCCTGCACTGCTGGGAGCTAGCCCAGCTGGGCTAGGCCTCTTAGGAAAGACTTCTCCAAATTTCCTGGAGATAAAATAAATAAATAATAATAAATAGTGGAGCCCAGCTCGAGCTATCTTTTTGTTTGAGAAATGAGAGATGCTGGTCTAAATCAGGCATCCAGAGGCTTTAGGCTGCAGAGTGGCTCGAGCTCTGCATTAGGGGGTTAAATCTCAGCCTGTCCTGGGTTTTCATTCATGTCAAGGGGCGCCAGCTACTGGGATGGAGGTGGGGAAGGGCAGTAGCCTGGTAAAGTGCAGGAAAGTTCTTGAGAAGTTTGCAGCTGCCCTGGTATAAAAGAATCATCTTTCAAACTGATTAAAAAAAAAAAAAAAAAAAATTTTGCCAACAAATTACAATAGATAGATATGAAGCATGTAAAAATGCATCCCTTGAACCTAGAGTTCAAAGGAGAGGGATGAGAGGGAGACTTTAATTTCAACACCCAAACAAATTTTAAATTTGAAGGAAAAGGAAAGTATAAAGCACAAGATAACAATTTGAATTAGAACTAAAGCAAGCAATCAGTTCTAGTGGTTTTGGTGAGGGAGAGATGGTTTGTAATTGTTTGTTTGCTTTAAGCCTTTAATCCTTTTTAGATTAAGGGTTTTTCCATGAACAAAAAAATTTCGTGGGCAAGAACACTTGGTGTCATCAAGTATGCATTTTTCCAGGAAAATGCCTCATTAAAAAAAAACTAACTTCTACTTACTACGATTTTAGGAGGCATAATAGCATTAGTATAAAACTTCATTAAATCACATTATTTAATGAGAACGGTGAAGTAGCAAGTCACATGAAAAAGCTGAATGCACATTTAGTGATAGTATTTGGCCCTCAAGTTCATTCTTCTTATCTGAAGCAGAAAAGCAGAACTTGTTTCTTAATTTTAATGCAGGCCCATGCTTTAAACCATGTTTTCTACTTGACTTTCAACCACTACAGTATATGAAACCAAAATATATTCCTCCTTATACATATTTTATGGTTTGTTTCATGTTGCATCTTAAAAGGTATTTAACTTTTTCTCCTAGATCCTGATTTTAGTTAATGGTAGTAGAAAAAAATCAGTGTCCTTGATCTAGAACTGTTTAGTGAGACAGAGTCAAGGTTGGAGGCACATGAAAACATGTCAATCAGCAGTAATTGCTCTCCAGAAGAAACCCTATCAGGCTGAAGAACAAGAACTCACTGAACACATGGATTCACTGCAGCACCTAATCTACTAATGAGCTCCGCTTGTTATTTTCAGACTCACTATTCACAAAATTCAACATAAGCAACATGACAGTGAAGGACAATATTGCTTACATAGTTTTAGATAATATAGGAGGAGCCACTATCATCATCTGTAGTTAAGGTTGCCCAACACTTCCCATTATAAAATCCTTATTACTTTGTCCAACTTCAAATGCTTGTGTTGAAATTATCTGTACAAAGTACCTTCCTCTAACTTAACACTTAATTTACTTCATCAACTTTATTTTTTATTTTATCATCACATGAGAATGAATGGCATTAAGGGAAGAAGAAGAAATTAAAGAGAAGTGTGTTTCTATGTATTGTCAAAGTAGGTAGAGAAGACAGCTTTTACCTTGGACATGACTGGTCATGTCCTTGGCTCTAGCCCTGCTCCCCCTCTCAGTACAGGGTCACCCTGTGCCACTTTCAAAGCATATTCCAGACACAGACTAGAACTGTAATGCAGAAAAGCCCCGCAGGAATTCTGCGTCATGAAGCTTCTGGTCATGCCATCCACCTTTTCACAAAATGGAGTCAATACTGGTCAGACAATAAAAAAAAAAAAAAAAAACACGAT
>JAYECN010449276.1:0-20606 GCA_035222435.1 Microcambeva ribeirae | reverse complement strand
GTCAGACCTGTCAGTGTCACTGCGTTTCTCCTCTGCCTGAGGAGATGCTCAGGGTTACCAGATAACCAGGCAGATTTTCAGTGCAGAGATAAAATTCTGGATTTGGGGATGGAACTGCTGAGGCCACCCAAGGACAGCTGGGTTTGGGAGCTGGCCAAGGAAGCTACAGTCCTTTTACACTTTCAGGTTTTATCTCTTTTTATCCCCAAGATTCCTGCAGTTCTTGGTGGGACAGAAGCCTCCAAAGTGCCTTTGTGTCTCAGAGCCTGCTCCCACCACAGCACTTCCATGGCCCTGTGCCTTTCCCCTGGCACTTTGGGTGGAATTATTGTGCTTTCCTGGCCAGGTTCAGTGATTTTCTCACAATTACACAGAGCTGCCTTTTGACCTGAGTGTTTATTGTCTGGGGATAAATCACCAGGCTGATTTCCCCTCCAGTTCCCACTCTGGCTTTTCTTCTGCTCAGCACAGGTGAAGGACAGGGCCAGGCTGGGCAGGGATGGGGTTGGAGGCAGCAGGAGCCAAGGGAGGAATTCTGAGCCTTGGAACACTTGGATGGATCTTCCCCTGCCACCAACCCTGCTTAGGAGGCAAACTCCTCTCTGCAGCTTCATTTCCCTCCCTCAGCCATGGCACAGCATCAGACCCATCCTCTGGGCTCTCCTGGAGGCACAGCAGCAGGTAAGAACAGCATTTGCCATGATCCGAGCTGCAGTGAGGTGGGAAACTGTGCTGAGGAGATGGGGGCTCGGATCTGAACCCCCCCAGAGAGTGCAGGGGCACCTCAGCACCCCAATAGTGGGGAGACTCCTGGCTGCAGCACCTGCCCCGAAGGCAGAGCCTCACAGAAAGAGTGAGTGGGCATTGGAATGGCCTGACCAGAAAGGCAGTGGGGTCACCATCACTGAAAGTGTTTAAGAAAAGACTGCATGTGGCACTTAGTGCCATGATCTGGGGGACAAGGTGGTATCAGGTCATAGGTTGAAGTCGATGATCTCAAAGGTCTTTTCCAATCTAGTCAATTCTGTGATTCTGTGGTTCTGTGGTTCTGTGGTTCTGTGATTCTTTGGTTCTGTGGTTCTGTGGTTCTGTGGTTCTGTGATTCTTTGGTTCTGTGATTCTGTGGTTCTGTGATTCTGTGATACACATGGTTATGTTAAGCTTACATTAAAACCCACATGGGTTCACAGACCTTAAGGCAAGAGCAGCAAGTAAGAGCGCTGAGTGTAGCTGTCCAAGAAGGAACCAGGTGCAAGACTGACTTCAAATTTTTGTGCTGTGAGCAAAGCAAGGTGGAGTACGCTGTGGAAAGGCTGCACTTGCTCCGGGGGGCTGAGTGCCTGGCTGATCGCTTAGCTGGAAGATTAGAAGGCAGCAGAAGGAACTCCAGCTTTACATATATATGGTAATTGACATGGTGCAAAAAGTAAAACAAGCAAAAACTTGTTTGGGCTTCTCCGAAGGGCCAGCAGCATGAGATTTCCAAAGAGGCAGAGCAAAGAACCTAACTTCAGAAAGGTTTCAAAGTCTACGTCCCTGAAGTGGAATCAGTTTGCACCTCTGCGTACAAAGAACTTAATGACTGTCACTAGAAATAAGGTACTGACATCTAGTATCAGCCTGATATGCAGCACAGGTACTGCATGTACCTGAAATACAATGAATTTCTGGGAGACTGGGATGACCTGACTGCTCTGAAGTGCTGTTGGTGACGGGGTTCAATAGAGGAGGTCTTTGAACTACAAAGAATAAGGAGATGGCCTTGACCTCGTGGAGGAGCCCTGCTGAGGTGCTGCTTCACAGCACCGTCCCTCCTGTCCTTCAGGCCAAGAGTCTGCCACAGATACTCCATGTGCCAGGTCGTGACTTTGGTTCGTTTAGCTGTTTGCCACCGTGAGCCAACATCTATAACCGGGAATCACATTAGGAAGCTGCAAGCATGGTAAGCACCACGAAAGACAACACTGTTTCTTCAGCCTCATTGTGAGAGGCTTGTCCAGTTGCAATGTTGTCAGACTCCATTTTACATAAATTGAAGCAAATTTGCAATTTTCCTATATGAGAAGGCAGCTAAAAGTGATAATACTGTCCACTGAGATACTGAGAATCGAAGTTTGCAAAGTTTATAAGGAGTATCTGCTGTAGGAGTGAAAAATAGTAATTCTAACTCATACAAGAGACCAAGACTGCATAATGGCATGCTGTGAGCCTTATACCTACAGCTGTAAAGTGTAAGGCTTTTAAAGCATTTCTGCCACAGTATGTATACAGAGGTATTGTCTAGGTGCTTCACTCATCCTCTTTTGTCTGTATTTTGGATTTCTTACATTTTGGATTTCTTACATTAGGCAGATCTCCTATCATGCATCATGGTCACTTGATACTACATAATTCCAAGCTGATGGCCATTGTATATCCTAGGAGATTTATTCTGTCTGGGAAACATGGCCTACAGAAAACAGTGAGCTTCAGGAGATAAAATTCCAGCATGCGTTGCAACATGAAAACACTTCCATTAGACAGTTTGGTTCTTAATATAAAGTGTTTATAGTGTTGGTGCTCTGAAACTGTTCATACAAAACAGGCAAATTTTATAAAAATGTTTCGTATAATTAAAAAAAAAAAAAAAAAAAAAAAGTATTTGCTTCCAGAGAACTAAACTTGTAAACAACAAAGTCAATCAATCAAACAACAATTATAACCAATATGGGTCCTGAAACATCAAAAATACTCAGACAATATATATCCTGGAATGATTAATTATACAGTATATCTGTCCTGCACATTCTGACTAGTTCTCTGTTATGGTCATTTTTTTTCACTGCAAGATCTCCTCTATTCTTAAGGGTGACAAAGAAAATCTGATATTGGCTAATGTCAGCTCTGAATTTCTAAAGATTTAAAATGAAAACACACTAACGCAATCAGTGCATCTGCACCAAATCACAATGCAAAAAGGACAAGAGAGAAAAGTTTACAACACCTATGATATATGAATTCTCACATTTTCCTACTCTGAGCATACCTAGATCAGCTACTTGACAAAACAAACCTTAAGAAATCATATACTCTATTTGAAATATTCTCCTAGTGAAATATAACTTCAAAGAAAGCTGATTTGATAACTTGACCTTTTAGATTACAGAAGTGTGTACCAATGGGACTGATTTCCCTGCACAGAAAAGAATGGGAGCTTTGACTTGTTCAGCTTTTCACAGAAACTACAGTGCCATGGAAGAAATAAGAATTTAGTTATAGCGTGTAAATCAAACTTGGACAGGAAAGCAGTTCTCCTAAAAACTGACAATGGCATTGAGGTTCAGCAAAAGCCATCACCCCCCTGCTCCAAGTCCCCATATGAACTTGTCAGTATGCTGATGAATGCAACTCACGAGAGAAAACATGTATTTGAAGTGTGTTAGATACTTTCAGATAATTGCTGATTAATGAGAAAGATATGAAACTCCACCAGATAGCTAAATGGAAAAGCAGAAGGTTTGGAAGGACTCCAGAAAAGTAGCTAAAGAGGCAGAGAATAAAGGCAGCCACAAGGGAGCAAGCCTGCTCATAGCTGCACCAGTGCTCAGAGCATTTCCAGAGCAAAAATGCCGTTTTTAGAAACCTGAGTGGCCAAACTGACCTCAGAGCTCTGCAGTGGATGGAAATGCTCCCCCTTCTGTAACAGAAGTTCAGATGCTAAAAGAAGCCCAAAGGAGGGACAGACAATAGCACTTTTTGAAGAACAAGCCCCTACTGTGAAAGAGGCATTAAACCTTTTGTTACTTTGATTCCTGTCAAGTGATGAGATCTTAGAAACAACAGCCTGCATTTTAGCAGCCCTGTAGCATGCTGTACCCCCATTACATTTATCTCCTTCCCAACCTTACTCCTGAACACTTTTCCAGAAATTATAGTAAGAAAAGTTGAAAGGAAATAACAGAAAATGAGACTATAATCAGAAAGAAAAAGGCAATTAAAAAAAAAAAAAGTCTGGGAAGCAATAACTTGAATAATACTGGCATCTAGTATGTAGGAGAAATTAATGGCACTCAGACAGATATAGAAATCAAAGCAGACAATAAACAAGGACCTTGCAATTCAGCAGTGTAATAAACGATCAAATGCGTAGTAGGGTACGTCAAGAACAAACTGGAAATTGTAAATGGGGAAGCTAAAAGATTATCTGTTAATAAGCCTTTTTTTTTTTTTTTCTTTCCCAATTTTAAGATCATCTGTGGTTTTCCTGAAGGAAGGGAAATTTTACGATCTGTGATACACTGACAGTTGGAAGGAGAGCCTGGAGACCAAATGAGGAGCAGGAGAAGTGGGAGCAGGGGAAAATTATGCTCGTTTGGTGGAATGACTGGCTTGCAAACTCAGTCTGGAGCCTGCTAACCTACTGGTTGGAGGAAAAGGGGAATATAGCTTGAGGCGACCCTGTGCACCCTGGACTCCAGGTTTTGGGAGTTGGACAACCTGCAACCCCACCTGCAGGGGGATTGGACTAGATGATCTTTAGATGACTCCTTCTAACTTGAGCCATTTTGTGATCTGAGGAGGCCAGCACGTGGCTAAACAAGCACTACCACAATTACTGGAAGAAGCCCATCAGCCTTGATTCGTGTGGTTCCTTGTGGCTCAGGCAGGCCACCTTCGGTCGGCGGAAACACTGACCAGCACCAGATCCCTAAGGATCTTTGTCTCCTTCATTTGCTGAGGAGCCTCTTTTCAGAAAATGAGAAATCAAATCTGAGACCTCTGCTTCCCTTCTAATGTGAAGTCAGCAAATAGTGAAAAAATTGCTGGGGAAAGAAGTGCCTGACAGAGAGACTGAGCAAGCCCAATTTTATCAGCAAAACAGGACAAAAGCATATGTTGAAGAGCAATAGTGGATGGGTTATACCTCTGTGGCAGAAATCTGGGACTGCAGCTCACAACTTCTAGAACAGCAAGTGACCTTTTCTATTTCCAATTTCAGCTATTCAGCTGTTTTTTTTAAATTTTTTTTTTCCTATTGAAATTTCTTATTTTAGGCTTCAGTAGGCACCTCACAAAAGGCACTCTCCAAAGGTTACGATAGCTCAAGTGTGCACTGTGCTGGTGGTTGGGAGCTGCTTGAGTCCAGAGTACATATGGAAAGATGAACATTGCAACCTAGATAACAAAAATCATCATAGCACAGACCTGCAGGGGTCTATTGTCAGCTGATGAGTCAGTCCTCCACTTGTAATGGTAACAGTCAGAGATCTCAAGCTGCAGCACTGAGAGAAGCTCAGGCTTGGGGTCAGGTTCAGAGCTGCTGGCAATGGGTGCAACAGCTCCATGAACAGAGCTCGGCTTTCAGCAGCTGTGAATTTGGCCTGCTAAGTGGAAATTATCCACAGACTTCTGCAGCGGCTGTTTGCTACAGGGTCCTTAGTTCTTTCATTTGTCTCTCTTCTCTCATGAGAGGCTCTAGTTTTTCTCAGCATTCCCATCTTTTGCACTGGGAGCTGAAGAACTTTGAAGTGTGCCTCCTAAAACACTGATAATCATCCTCAATTAAAATGAATAATGAATTTTTAATTTGCCACTTACCCTTAGGATCCAGTTGAGTAGCTAAGAGCTCATCTCAGCTTATATCCTAAGTTGAGCTCTCGCAGGGATCCACTTTGAATTAATGCTTCAATAACACTACAGCTTTGGCTGGCTGCTGTAAGTGTGCCTATCCATTCTAAAAACTACAAAAAATCTCTTTACATTTTAATACCCAAAATAATGCCAGGCTAACAATCCCATTTCCACTCCTCTGAACCGTAATTCAATAGTATTTTGACTGAAAAAAAAAAAAACATTTAGCAAAGTGGTTTCCTTACACAGATTATATCAAGAAATTTTTAGGCAGCATTGTAGGCATAATGTAGGGAATAAAGCAGAACTATGGCCTTAGAAATATGTCCAGCATGAAGAATGGGTCCCCATATTTTTTAAAATGAACTGGCTTAAAAATCTTAAAGTTGCTGGCAAAAAGTGGGAACATCTGTCCTAAAAATTAGCTCCAAAAGCACATCTCATTTTTCATGTGTCCTTATATTTTCAGTGTAATAATAATAATAATAAAAAAATCCCCCTACAAGAACTGTTGCAGATACAGCAGCAAGTTTCAAAATCCCTTTTATGTAATAAATTTGTAACACTATTTGATAGGCAGTCTAGGTAGACAATATGAACCATTCAAATACTGATATGAGTCTAGAAGTGTTTGAGTTTAGCTCAGGAATAATCCTCTCTTGGGCTGAAGTTATTGAGTGCTTAGCGTCAGGAACAGATTGCACATTCAGGCAGTTATGAGTATGAATTTTGTATTTCCCCTCTCTCCCTTCAAATAAATCAGTGTTTCATTTGCCTTTCAACGGGAAAATATACTACAATTGAATAATGCCCTAATACAGGAGCCCAGAGGATGGATGCAGTTCTATGCAGAACTCGGTTAAATCCTAGTGGATCTTTATGAATGCTTAAAGGTCTCCACTTAATAATAGTTTTCCTGGGTCTCAGCCAATTTAGTAAAAAAGGTATATTTCATACTAATTAGAAATCGTTTAGCTGGCAGCAAAAGCACAAACCAAGAATAGCTAGAAATTATAGAATATAGACTCCACAGACACCATATAATTATCACAAATTTGTTGAGATAAACTGCTTTCTAACTTCTTCCAGCATAGCTTACACAAAGAGGTTTTTATATTAAAATTCAGCCTGTTGCAGAACAAGACTGTCACTTCGTTTATTATCATTAAACAAACATTAAGAGTGGACATTGTTTACTATGAGATCCATAAAAAATGTATTGGACAATTACAATATTTCAAGTTTTAAGACGGAGCCGGAAGATTTGCTCTGTCACAAAATTTAGAAGGTAGAAGTAGTATCAGGCATCTCTCATATGAAACCTTTGAGGTTTGGTGTATGGGAGAGGTTAGGCATATATCTACAATTTCTCTTACGGTCACAAGTTTACATTTACGCTTTTAATAAAGATTTCATACAATCTACGAATAAAAATGTTTCAAAAAGCGATGAGAAAATATTCTAAAATAGTTCTGTTTTCCCACATTGCAATGACTAAGTCAGATCAAAGTGGTGCCAGAGTATCAAGTCAGATAGTGAAACAATTTGGTTATCATTAGCAACCTCAGTGATTTTACTGATCAAGAGAAAAGACATCCATGCAGTCAAAAAGGAATGCAAGACAGTGCTCTGTGCTTTAATATCAGGCTTTAACTATTCCAATTTATATGCTGCTTTCATCCCTCCAAGACTACCGCATTTTAAAAACTGTTTTCTGATGTTCAGCTTCAGCATTTCGTGTCTAAGTTTCAGCCCCATATGTCTCAATGCAGTAATTTTTCCCACTAAATATATGCACTGTTTTCCCTCCCTCTTGTGTGTTTCACTCTAACTTTTTCCTCATATCTTTCTACTCTTGTACTAGAGAATGATTGTTGTTCTTTGAAATGGAGTATCAAAAATGAATGGGCCATCTAAAGAAAGACATCCCTATCCATCGAGCTGTTAACAGCATCACAAACTGCATAATACATGGAATTACATTATTCTCCTCTGTAGAATAGAAAGTAGTGAAATGCCTGAGATGTGCAGTGAGATTTACCAAACTAAATGGAAAAGCACAAGGTGTGCAAAAGTGAACTAAGGTCCTGGGAGGTCAAAAATGTTGTGTGTGTTCAGGGAAAGAACAACTACGAAATCATGCTTTGGAGGTTTCCTCATGCCTCACTGTTAAAGAAAGGTCAGACACTGTGGTGTAGGGTGACGGAGAAAGGGAACACGAACCCCACATTAAATTCTCAAAAAGCACAAGATGAGTTTGCGAGTTGTTGATGCTGATGACCCAGAAACAACATACAAAAGCACCGAGGACAAGGAGCACTGACAGCAAGACAGGGGGTTATTCAGGTTATTCCCACGATTGCCACTGCAGGAGCACCTTGGCTGTCACTACACTGCTCGCTTCACTTTGATCTGCTTGTGTGATTCATAAGATGACAATATTCATAGAACTGCGCTGTTCCTGAGAAGATTATCATGATATATGGTAATATATGGAATATGTGCTATGGTACTTTACATATTTTGACTTCTACAAATGGTTGCTTTCTATCTGCTTTCTGGCTTCTCAATAGAACGAACACATTCTGTCGAGTTCGGTTATGTAAGGACGTAGTCATATCTTTTGAGAAAAAGGAGGAATGTTATATGCTTGCTTTAATGGATTAGAAATGTACCCACTCTAGAGAAATATATTATCATGCTTTAGAAATGTAAGCTATGGATCTTGTTGTTTTTAATATTGGCTTCCCTTTTTAATTCATTTGTAAAACAGTCTGAAAAGTCAGATGGTCCAAAAGAACACAGAAGTGTCCCCTATTTGTTTTATCCATGCTCAATTTCAGATAAAGAATGTCAATGATGTTACTAATTTAAATACATAATCCAGCTGCTTGTTTTATTCAAATTTTCATAACCACAATTTGGATAGGATCCCTTGGTCTTAGGTGCTGAGAAAAATACATTTTCAGCGGCAAATTTCTGCCCAAAGCATGCGTCGTATAGCAGAAGTAATTAAACTTTTCCTGACTGTAAGTAGCTCTCCAATTGTATTCTTACTTGCAACACTTAATCCTGCAATAAACATAAAATGCAATATTTAAAACGGCATTTTCAGCAATGTCTATAGTGCATAGTCTGTAGCCTGATCAAACTCAAATTAGGAACCCTGGCAATGGTTGTCACTGGTAACAATATTGTGGCTTTATTAGTTGGCCTGCGTTTGACATACAAATTGACTTAATTGAAAGAGAAGTCGAATCCCTTTCAGAAATATCCAAAAAGCTTTAGAATTTGCAGGAAAACCAAAGCTAACCTCTAATTTTAGTGTGTCTCCTGCAATTTCAAATTGTTTTAGATTAATTGCTGGATTGCTCACACTTGAACTAGGTTTAGTTAAAAAGGCACATTGTATCCTGCTTATTGAACTGCTGTAATTTGTGTTAAGTGTACTTGAGGAGCACTACCAGAACCAACATGAGTCTGGTCCAAAACCCACTGCAGTTTGTGAGTGTCAGTGGGTGCTCAGTGATTTGAAAATCACGGGGTGAAAAATCTGGTGCTTAAATATAGAACCTTGGAGGAAACATTCTTTATTTTCTGTGTCTGCACCAAGAGTTAGAAGACAGACTGTGCCCTCCCTGAGTCTCCTTAAATCAGCAAGTGCTAAAATATGCACTTAGTATAACAACATAATCAGTTATTTATGAATATTTTGATCTTTTAAACTATTGGGCCCTGCAACATAAATTCAGTAAAGCCGTTATGTAAATTAGCAATTAGGATGGTTTTGATCTGTAAATTTTCATTTGTAACTATATAAATTTACAAACATAGAAGGATTACTAGTTTGGAAGAGAGAAAAAGATAAAACTATAAAATTTTACAAACTTTCAAAAAATTACATTTTTACAACATTACTGCCAAATTTAAGGGGGTAAAGATAGAATTTATTTCTAAATAAGTGATGAAAAAATTGAAGTCTACACTTGCTAAAAAAAAAAAAAAAATAAAAGTTCACTTCAGCATCAGTTCAGCTAGAATGCTTCAGCATCACAATGCTTTAATTTATTCCTCTACTTTTATGCCCGTTTTTGATGAAGTTGAAATATTTTCTGACTGAAGAAAGCTGTCAAATTGGTTTTAAACCTTGTCACTCTCTGGTCTCTTCTCGAGTGTATTAAAAGGGGAAAGAATTAATTAATTAGTTAAAAATTTTAAAAAATGCCAGGAGAATGGGCCTAAGTTATGTCAGATGAACTGAGAAGAGCACAGAACTGAAATATTAATATATGCTTATTGTCACCTTTAAATAGGTAATGATGGTAAGAAATATGTCCTCAGGGCATCTGCACAGGAATACGCATGCTGCACGTTTTTAAGTGGTCACTAGATGGCAACATTGCTCCACCAAAATATAACCGTAGGGCTTCTTTCCTAGGTGCACAAACTTGAACAACAAAACTTGGCTCTCACCTTTGCAGTAGGGATACTAAAACACGGCTCAGAAAAAAAGGAAAAGAGATAAAGAAACATGATTAATGCAGGACTAATGTCATGGAGCGCTCAGTTCTGCTTTACTGTGTGGTGTGCCACAGCATAGGAAAGAAGTTGCAGGAAAAAGGGAACATCAACATAGCAGCTGCTACTGTCACCTGAGGTCTGGATTTTAATTTAGAGAGAGGATCGGTGCATCCTGAGTGATCTGGTTCCTGCAGTTCCCCGTCACACAGCATCTGAATGACCAGTGTAAGCTGTCTATTAAAACTGGACTTGTCATTGAGAACAAAGCGTAGAGATGGAGAAAAGAGTTCAAGGAAAAAAAAAAAAAAAGCACATGTATCAATATCAGTATGTGCTTCGAGAAGTGATTTGGCAAGGCACACCTTACCAGGAGGCCCAAGTGGGACTGAGGTTGCTGCATGCATGGAGCAGGGTGCTGAGGATCCCTCCCTCAACCGGACAGGCAGGGAGGAGCAGTCTGCTGAAGTTAACGTGATTTTCTGCTGAAAGGGGAAAAGTGTGAGGCTCCTTTCAAACACATCCTCAGCAAAAGAGCCGAGAGTGTTTCCAGGGTAGGACCTCCCCCTAGGCTGGGACACTGAATTATCTCTGTGCTGAGCTCCGTCTGAGCACCAGTGCAGTGAGGAAAATCAGCAAATAACCGCACATAAGCTGCACACAGAAGGACACCAGATGTATGTATGAACCCAGCTAAATTAAAATTAGGGGTGCACAGGAGGTTATTTGCCGTTTTCCAAGGAGGCTTTTCCTTTTCATACCCATCCTAAGCCAGTCTTTAGAATATTTTGCAGGCTTTGCTGTCATTTTCCAGGCAAAGGCAGAGTCAGAAGGGCTGTGTTTCACAGGGATTTGGTGACCATGTGATTTCTTCCCCAGTCCTCACCATGGGGCTGCCCAAGGGAGCAGCCGTGGCTCCACAGGGCCAGAAGGGACTAGGGAAGGGTAAGATGAAGCCCAAGGATGGCAATTTTTCCATTTAATTTTCAGTTTTGTTAAAATCTTTCAATCACTCCAAGCCTTTGGATGCCTCTCGCTTCAAATAGTGCTGACATTGAAGAAATGTCTTGTAAATATACATAGACAACTTCTGTTTTGTTTTGTTTTTCCTGTAATTACAGGAGCTTTGGCTCCTCAACCATGTATACTCACTACTGGCACCTTATTTACTGCCTAAATATGTACAGAGATAGGGCACTCTTCAGTTTGGCCTGGAATGCTACCTGAACGTGAATGTTACCTATTTCCCCCACAACAGCACCCACTGTCAATTTTTCTCTCATCTTTACAAAATCATAACGTGGTATCTCAACTGCAAGCAAGCCACGGAAACCTTTCCTTTAGACCAGCATCTGAGCCACACATCACATGGGAGAAATGGGAAGGGTAGCTCAGTGACAGCAAATATTATGCACGTATATTGAAATGAGGTGGCCTTTTAGTTTGATAAAACTCCAGAAATAAGCCTTTAATACCTGCTAATTTAAAACTGCGCTGGGGAGCAAGCGTTAGCCTCCTTCCACGGGGGCCGGGAAGCAGAAATCCCTTTTGCCCGCGGCGCTGCTGCGTGCCGGCTGACCTCTGCAGCTCTCCCTGCGAGCAGCAGAGCGTGTGTGAAAGCACCAAAACTCCCCTTCCAAGGCAAGGGCAGCTACCCCGCAGTCCGAGCTGCTGTGGGGAGAGCAGGGAGTTTCTCCCGGTGGGGAGAGACCTGGCCCGGCTCTGGCATCGTGAGGGTTAGGTGAGAAACTTGCTCCTGTGCATGGGAGACACTGCCTCTTACATCATCCTGCTCCTTTATCCTGCTCTTCATCAGCTGTGCCTGCCCACGAGCAGGAATTGGAGTAGCACCCACTGGAGGGTGCCCTATGTAACTGAAAATTGTCAACACCCGCCCCTATTGCCCGGTATATTGCTTAGAGACGCTGGTAAGTACATAAGTTGGGAAAAGCTGTATTTTGCCCTCTGTGCCCTTCTAATGCCACACATAGAAACATCTACTGTGTGAAAGTTTTAAAGGTTTTTGAACTCCTAAGAGGAGCAGTTTAATTCCTACCACTAAGTCTAATGCAGATTTTGAAGAAGAAAATGCTGTTTTGAAGATTTTTTTTTCTTTACATTTAAATTAAAAGAATATAGCTTAAAATAATGACTTAAGTATGCCTGACAAATTCTATTACTTTTTTGGGGGAATTAAAAAATTAGCATGTACAGAAAAGAACACAAGTGATGTGTAAGTTATTTGACAGAGTATCTCAGCAAATATTGGGTGTATAACGTACAGAGAAATAAAATCTTGAGATTTTGGGGAGAATCTTCCTGTTGGATAGCAAGCAAAAAGTAAATACTAAAGTAATTTATGCAATTGCAGCAAGTTGTTTAGTCAGGTGCAGCAGGGACTATTGTTAGGACTTGCTTTACAAGCATTTAATGTTTTCATTAATAATGTGGAAGAGATGATTCATAGCATATTAATTAAATGACCAGATAATTCTAAATTGAGAGAAGTCACAAATATCAGTAAGGACTGAGACATAATGTAACAGAACCAAAAAGATTAGAAAAATGAATGTGAAAGAGATAATGAGGTTCAGACCTGGGAAAGTGCAGCTGGAGATATCTTAATAAAGTTAACCCTGTAGAGGAAAAGTGGAAGTGAGAAACAACCAAGGCAATAACTCTGTAAGAGTAAGGAGCTAATTGGATATTGATTGGCAAGTAAAGCAGAAGCTGAAAAGACTGCTTTGATTCTGGCCTGCCTGTGGAGAAATCATCATGTCTTCGAAAGGCTTACAGCAACTTTTAGCAGCTCAAAAGTGGAAGGAATTTCAAGCATCTGTTCATAGAGAAATATTAAGATCAAAATCAAAATGAAAAAAATGAAACTGAAGAGTATAAATCCTAGGGAAGAGCAACAACTGGAGATGTCCACCATTGTAAGATCTGCTAGAAAGTCTCCAATGAGAAGAAGATCTCACATGAGTTGGAATACCTAAAACAAGGGCTCAGTTCATTGCTAGATGAGATAGTGTAAAGAAATTTTTATCTGTGTACAAGGACGGATGCAGTACAGTTTTTCCCTCTCCTATATTCCCTATGGGTTTCACCTAACAGTTTAGGCAGATGGCTTCTACTTAAGATGAGTTGAATGTATTCCTAAATCTCACTGGAATGAGTAAGATGCAATACTACAGTAAAATTTAAGCACATTGTTATATGAAATCAATGCATATAAGTGCTTTTGAGTTTTCCTGTTTTGACTTGGAGACTGCAGTTTTAAAGAAGCTCCTGCAATCTAGGGCAGCATTAAAAGGCTGTTTGTTTTTAAACACCGAAAAATAACATTCAGCTGTGCAGTGATCCCAATATTTTATGGCACTTCTCATCCATTTTTTTCAGCTATATCAGTTGATCTGTTGTGCTACCTAGTGTGCTATCACTAATACCCTTACCTTTCTGTTGTAGGTGTCATAAATGACATGGAACATACTTTGGGTAGAATCTTAGCAATTTAGGAGCTCTTTTCGAATTTTCCCATAACTGTGCATAAACCCAAATTCACAGACCGTCTGAACGGTCATGTCCTGCCAGGGCCCTCAGACTGTCCAAGTGCATGCATGCGTTTACACTTATTGACATCTTCTTTTTTTTGGGTATACAGGGCGGCATGACCAAGCCAGAGTTTGTCTGTAATGTGACGTTAATTCATTTGTTATGTGTGCTATTGAGCAACATCTTTTTTTTTTTTCTTTCTTTTTAATTAAACTCAATTAGAGAAGTATTACCCTTTAATTATATTTCTAACCACAACTGACTCAGCGTTCATCACTTGCTGAGGTGGGAAGTACCTAATTAGGATGCCAGCCTTCTTTGATGTTTCTTCTGCACAACAGAAATCACCGCTTCCAGTTGAGTTGGAGCAGTTGTGCTGGAGCCATTAGCTGAGCAAAAAATCTTCCCTAGAGAATGATCTCTAACTGGCCTTTCAAGCTCTCACATCTCATAGAGAGGTCTCTTTACTCCTTTTCAAGGAAGAAATCACACCACAGTTGCCTGAGATGCTTCTCCAAGGCATTCTAGCCATTGAACATGGCTACATAACTATGTTCACCTCCCATCTTTTTTGTGAGATCGGTGAACTTGCTCTATAAGTACACCCATGCACAGAGTTAGGGAAGCTGGTGCATTCCACAATAAATACATCAGAATGAGCTGCCAGAGGAGTTCTGGGTGTTGATAAGAGTAGGAGAGGATGGTTGAAGAGATCATTTATCTGTCCTAGTAATGAGCTCATTTGAAACAAGCTCCCCACTGCTAATTATCACTTGGTTCTGATTGATTCATCACCTGCTTTGGTACTCCTGTTTCATAAACAACACACGAAGTGCTGGGTTTAAGAAATTGAATAATTTGCAGATTTTGATTAACAAAAAAATCACAAGAAAAGCTAGCCTGGCCTGTGAATTGCCTCTATACTATGCTAATTACTGCCACACTGTTTTCTTTCCTTTTGTGCCTCTGTGTGTTGGTTACACATACATATCTATGTGCATATATAATTAGTGCACAATGTCACATAGAATGCCTGCATAATATTTTAATAAAGATGATGGACTAATCTAATTTATATATACCCATTACGAGCTTCAAATCAAACACCAGAGGAATACGAAAAGTCCTTACCTATTTCAGTCATGGATATCCCCGGAGCTAATTGCCCATTGTTGAAAGAGCTATAGGTAAACAAGTTTGGTACAGAAGTGAGGTCATAGATAGGTTCCTGCTTTATCTGTTTGATTCCAGTCATGTCTAACCCAGACTGATCCGGGGAAGGCTGAGCAGAATCCACATTATAATAACCCTCAGACTTTGGCAGGTCGATGACGTGCCCGTTGGAGTAAGTGCCGCCGGTCTCGTTATTCAGGTTGCTCAAGCCGTTGCTGATGCTGTTGCTGTAGACCCTGGCCAGGGCTTCAGCCTCGCTGCTCTGCTGCTGACGCTGCTCCTGCAGGCGCTGCTGGTGCTTCTGCACTTCAGCGTACAGGCTATCCCTCTGCTTTTTGGACATTCTTCCAAATTTCACAGCTGAAAGGCAAAACACAATGCAAAGCATTATTCTCTCTCTCTCTTTTTATCCTCTGTTAATTCCCCATGCTCCCATTGCTCTTCTGATATTTACTTTTAACACTGCTTTTGCTGCAAAGCTTTATCTGTTTCTATGGAAGTGAGAGAGGATTCATAGTTTACATCATAAGCATCTAACAAAGGGAAAGCTATCAAGTGCTTTGATTTACAAGGTGACAGCAACTACTTTCTCTCAGGAAGGGCCTCAGTCAAGTAACTTGTAACTTATGATGAGTGTTGAAAAGTCCCTGCATCTTTTCTGTTCTCTCTGTGTTCACCAAACAACAACCTGGAGCTATATGAAATGTACAGTCTTTAGATTCATATCCTATGTGATTTATCAACTTTCCACAAAACTTTAAACTGTTCACTAACAGGATTAGTACTCTGGATGAAAACAGGCCCTAAAGCCGCATTAGTGCATCCATTCAATGGGGTGTTATCTTCACATTTTTTTTTTTTCCTAATGTTACAGGTTAGAGTGAGAACGTGAAGGAAAATAACAGATGTGAAGATGTGAAGGTAAGCAACACAAATGAATGTCATCTTATGCACAGAAGCAAGACTCGGAGATTTACACAATCAATTTACATAATTTCAGAGCACAAAATCCATGCGTTCCTCTTATGAGAAAGGGAGGAAAACATCAAGAGTGCAAACCCTTCCCTCCAAAAACAGGGTTCATTAAGTCAACGCTGAAATTTTCAAAAACAACAAGGTTTAACTGCAGAATTCTGGGGAATGAATCTGCAGCCTGAATATATAATGAGACACATGAAATTATTGCTTTTTCTCCCAGTGTGTCTTTAATTTCTGACTTTCTATTGGATTAGACCTTGGGATCTCAAAGGAGGGATAGCTTATCATGCTCTAGAACTAGTTAGATCCTCCAGTATCTAAAAAGAGTTTATCAGAGCACAGATAACAGGACTTTCTCTTTGAAATGTAGTTACAAAAAGAACAGGAAATAGTCATTTTTATATACTAGAAGGAGTATGAAAAGGGAGTATAAAATCATAAGGGAGAACAGCTGCCCTTCAATTTGTTTGTAGTGCTTAATTCTAACTCTTTTCTCTTGTATCAACCACAACTTACAGTGCCCTTCACACAGGCTATGAATTATCTTATGCAAACATATAGGCTGCTGCTGGAGTCTGTCCTCAATTCAATTCACACTCTTATGGACAGTATACAATGACTTTATTTTGAAAAATGCAACTGAATATTTTCTTTAATTTTAGGGCCTCAGTAATAAAAACAAACACCCACTGTTTATTCTCATTATATATTCATTAATTGGATTCTCCAGCTGCTGTCAATTAGCATCCTGCCTCCACATGATAAAAATGAATCTCTTATATAGCTGAGAGGTAAAATTCACATTCCATTTCTCTGTAAAAAAAATCCACAAAGGCTATCTTAAACATGAGAGAGCCCTCAATACAGTTAAGTATAAGCACCTTACATAAACAATGAGAGAAGAAGGTGATGCTGCCGCAAGAATCACTCTTTGTGTGCAGGCAGCAGTCCCTGAATTATAGGTTGGGAAGACAGCACTGTTTTTATGTGACTGTCAGTGACACACAAACATCCCTGTGATATCTCAAGTCTTTGGGAGATATAACTTCTATGGAGAAAGCACATCATGCTGATGAATTACTGGAATTTTACTACTTTAATCTCCTTTGGGTAGAAGCAGGAGCTAAGGCATCAAGTATGCTTCACGATAGGACCAAAGGGGTCTGTGGATTAAAGGCTACACTGCAAAAGCCTCCCAAACCAAAGAGATCTAGCAAGGTTTTACAAAGAAATTAAAGAAATATGGGAAATATAGAGCTGGAAAAGACCTATTAGAAGACAATTTTTTAAATAGTTTATGAACTGTGAACCATCTAATGAAAAAATATTCATACGTTTTATGTAACTTATCCCTCGATGTACATTAATTTACAACGACATATTTTGTGTATACTGTTTAAGACAGAATGTCACTAACAGGAAATCCAAATTAATATAACTTGCCTTCAAAAGAATGACATTTTGGCCTGCTACTTGGTGAGAATTTAAAACCTTGCTATGATCTGGAAGCTGCCTGCATTAGCAGTGATGCTTGGGACACGTAGGGCGTAGGCAGCTTTGCTCCAGCTTTGCATGGCATTGCCAAGGTGCCCTGGAGGCCAGCTCTGGCTCATGTTTGCAGTCTGCTGGTTGCAGCTGATCACACCACAGGTCAGAAAGTGGTTCAGAGCTGTCCCATGAGCAAAGGGTCCCACCTTTCTTTATATCACGGAGCCTCCTCTAAAGTTTCACATGGTATAGATTTCATTTTCAATTTTATAGACCTACACAGGGGCAGGTGGCAAAACATTGGTTAAAAAAACTCTCCTTTATAATGCAAAATGTTCAGCCAAATGCTTTGAATAAAACAAACAAACAAAAACCCTAATATGATCAAGATATGCTTTCCTTTTTTTAAAAAAATGCATATTTGCTGTCATGGACCTTTGGAGATTTCAAGGAAAAGGACACTTTAATATATCAATATTTAATGTCATTAATATGAGAGTTGGTCTAAACTGCAATATGAATCTGTCTCTCCAGAGGTGACTCTTTTGTGCTTTTGATCAGAAAAACACCTTTCACTCCTGACTCTTTCCACTCCAGACCTACACTGCTATCCATTTTTGCAGTTCTCCCCATCCCTGCCATGAAAACGCACTCCTTTTCTTCACTGAACGGCAAGGCTCTGCCTTACAGCATGTGTAATACGCCTTCTCCTTGCTCTCCTTGCAAAAGTCTTCAGGGACTTCCAGCTAGGCAGTGAGAAGGAGTTTCAAAGGACTGAAGCGCGAAGCAAGGATCTGATCCTTACCATCTCGAGACATTCCCAGGGCAAGACACTTCTGCAGCCGGCAGTGTTGGCATCGGTTTCTGTTGGTTCTGTCAATTAAACAGTTTCTCTGCCTTGGGCAGGAATAAGAGGCGTTGTTCTGCTGACTCCGACGAAAGAATCCCTAGGAAGTGGGAGCGAGAATGGAGAGAAAAGAGTTACCACGCACAGGTATGCGTGCACACACATACAGAGCCATGTAAACGATTCAATAAAACTGCATTTTCATTCATGTCCCAGCTTTGCAGATGCTCTAGCTTTGCCTTGAATGATGAAACTAAAGAATATTCACTACTAGCTAGAAGATTTGTGTATTATCCTGTAAGGAATATAACTATTACTTTGTTAAAAGGCAAGCAATACAGTTATAAAATACACTCCTATATGAACCACCATGTACCCTCTAATGCTTCCTCCTAACAGAGAACAAACACATTTGCAAACAGATAACAAAAGTAATCATTCTCATTTTTTACTTTCTTTAAGGAAAGAGATTGGCAAAACCAAGGCAAATAAAACCAAACATTTTTACTAACGTTGAAAGGCAAAGACTGCTGCTTAGTTTAACCTGGCAAATGTTGATCTTATCTGAAGAGACACTTTAGGAGTGAAAAGTAATTCAAATTCAAGCATGCACAAAAGGGCTAGGGTTTAATGACTGTATCAGGTAAAGCTCACATGCAAAGGAGAAAGTAACACCTTTAAACACTACCATGAGAAAGTAATGACATTTTCTATGCCTGCAGAATATATCATTATTTGTTTTACCTATTTAGAATTTAGTAGATAAAATGTATTTTCTTGTGAGAGGCATTAATAATAAGACATGGAAGCTGGAAAGGCTCTTTGTCTGTGGAGAATGACAATGAGGAAGGTAGCAGGCTAAACTGTAACAAGGCTCAATTCACCTTCAAAAGGGGAAGGTTTGCTCAAGTCCTAGTGAAATGCATGAGGACAGCATGGGCATCAACAGCAACGGTGAGGACTAAGGACACTGGTGTTGCTAGCTCATGAGGTCAAGAGCAAAGAGATTCACTTCATCCACCCTATGCTGGATTTATCAATGACTATAATATAGCTAAGAATTAATTTAAGTTGCATTATATGCACTCTGGGAAACATGGATATTCTTTAGGGAAACTATTAGGAAAATCTGATGGGGACTTATCTGATTGCGCTTGACCAAAACTCCCCTGCAGTTGTAGAGGGAGTTTAATTTAAGGCTAAAAGCATACTAATTGTAGAACATTTGTCATCTATTTGCTGAACTTTACAGTCAATCTTGCTTTTTAGCAAGTAGGATTTCCCAGTTTAGATTTTAGTATGTACGATTCCCCAGTTTAGATTTCAGCAGCTCCTCTGTGAATAAGGAGATGAGACACAAAAAACAAACTAAATGAAGTTAAAAAAATTCAAATAATACTCTAGCATTGACTGTGTCTTATCCTAGAGAGTTATTTTCCCTCATTAATATTGATTGAATCTCTCAGGAGTTTACCTGTTTATTCTTTGTCCCTGTTAGAAAAAAATCAGGCATTCCATTAAACTATTAACTTTTATTTTTCTAGGGAGAATTTTATACTTTTTTGCTCTTCTATAAGAACTAAATATTTTATTACAAGGTGTTGAGCATCACTTTATATGATATTTAGGGGATCGTTAAATAATAATGGCTATATTTACAGAGAATAATTCCCTTTAGGAATTCATTACTGAGGCAGTTCATCACCGAGGAGCAAGGCAGCTCTCCCGATATTCCCAACATGGAAAATAAGTCTGCCTGCATCTTGAGCAGTCTCTTTGTTCATCATCATCAACCAGGTGCCACCAAGACACGCAGGGTGGAAACCTTCACGTGTCACCCTTCCAGCGCAGACAGTGACAGAAGCACTGTTTTGGTCAAGGAGCCCAGCACCTTGCTGAGTACATCCAGCCCACAGCATCAGTGGTGTTTGTGATGTCCCTTCAGCACTTGTCACCTGCATCTGCCACAGCGTCACTAGAGCAGAGATGCTGATCAAAACAATTCTCCATCCTTAGATGGCGGGTCCTGACCTGAGTGTGTGTTTGTGTACTATTTCTTCCATGTGCACTCTCTCTCTTAATCAATTGAGATTTCTAAAGCGTTAAAAGGAGCAAGAAATGAGCCATTATTAGCAAATAGTTATTTAGCTGTTGGACAATGAGGAGCTAAGTTAGGCTGCCCTGGACAGGGTGTACCTAAAGAGAGACCTTTGACAAACTAAAACACCTCCCATTGGACCTGATGTGAAAATTGACATCTTTTTTTTCACGATAAGCTCACAAAACAAGATCACACTAATTGATCTGATACTGCAAAGCTAGCACAAAAACAATAGGGTTAAAACTGCTGTAAGTGGAAGAGGAGCTCTTTATCTCAATAAGCAATCTACACAGAGCTGAGAGGTATCGTCTCCTCTCCAGGCACACACAAGGGCTGGCA
>JAYECN010449269.1:0-20608 GCA_035222435.1 Microcambeva ribeirae | reverse complement strand
CCCCTCCGCGCCCCGCCATGAGCGCCCAGGAGACCCCCCAAGCCCGGAGGTTCCCCATAGAGGCAGGCGACTCTCCCGGCCTTGCCGTGGCTCCCGAAACGCAGGAGCCGGGGGCTGCTCAGCAGACAGCAGGAAGGTAAGGGACATAGGGAGGCAAGAGACATGGGGACGTCAGGGACACGGGGAAGTCAGGGACACAGGGACATAAGGGATACAGGGATGTAAGGGACATGGGGACGTAAGGGACATGGGGACATAAGGGATACAAGGAGGCAAGGGACACAAGGGACACAGGGACGTAAGGGACACAAGGAGGCAAGGGACATGGGGATGTAAGGGACACGGGGACATAAGGGCCATGTGAGGTGCTGGGGACACAAGCGCACTCAGACCAGCCCCTCCTTGGCCAACGTGGCTCTGCTGCCGCCCGAAGCGTCAACCTCCCAGCCCCGGCCCCTCTGTCCTGCAGGAGACAGAGCTCTTTGGGGGCTGGCGGCGTGCCAGGCCCTGCCGTGTCAATGCCTTGTCATGGAGTGCCACGTCACACTATGCGTGCCATATGTGCCATGCTGAGCTGTGCCATGCTGTGTCATGCATCAGCATGCAGTCCGAACAGGGACATGAGGTGCCGTGCCCTGTGTGCAGGACAGCCCAGGCAGCGCTGCACCGCGCCACGCCAGGAAATGCTGTGCCGAGCTGGGCCGTGCCGTGCTGGGCCATGCCGTGCAATGTCAGGCCATGCTGGGCCGTGCTGGGCTGTGCCGTGCAATGCCACACCATGCTGTGCCGAGCTGGGCCGTGCCGTGCAATGTCACACCGTGCTGTGCCATGCTGGGCCGTGCCGTGCTGCACCGTGCCGTGCAATGTCACACCGTGCTGTGCCGTGCTGCACCGTGCCGTGCAATGTCACACCGTGCTGTGCCACGCTGGGCCGTGCTGCGCTTTGCACCCCACACTGTGCCATGCAGCACCCGGCCCCCGCTGCGGCGCCGCAGAGCTAACCGCGCTCTCTCCCGCACAGGCAGCTGCGACGATGCCCCGGGAGCCACTGCCTGACGCTGCCCAACATCCCCATTGACGTTTTCATGGCCATGGGCGGCAACCGCCGGCCCCGCACCACCTGAGGGCCCCCGTGGTCCCGGCGCCCACGCAGCGGGGCCCAGCGAGGACACGCGGAGTGGAGACGCACTTTATAATAAAAGGACTTCTTAGAGCGTTCGGGCGCCTCGGAACCGTTCGGGCGCCTCGGAACCGTCCGCGGCCCCTCGGAACCGTCCGCGGCCCCTGCGCCTGCTGCGCCGCCGCCGCCCGCTGGGGGCGCCCTGGCGCCGCCGCCACCTGCTCGGCCCCTTTAAGGGGGCGGGGCGCGCGCGCGGCGCTGTAGGAGGTTTGTCCCTTCGCGGCCGCCTTCCTCCTTCGCCTTTCCTTCCCCCCCTCCGCCCGCCATATTGTGGCTGCCGCAGCCGCCGCTCGGGAGCCGCCGCGATGGGTGAGGGCGGACGGGGGGACCGGGACCGGGACGGGAGGTTGCGGCTCCTCCGCGTCCCGCTCCGGCGGGGAGGGGCCGCGGGGCTGGGGGCACCGCGTTTCCTGGTGCGGCGGCGCCTGGCGGGGTTTGGCGGCGGCTCCGCGGCCGCGGTGAGGGGCGGGAAGCGGCGCCCGATCCCGGTGCTGCCGGCGGAGGTTCCGCCCGGGCCGCTCGGTGTCTGGAGCGGCGGCTCCGTCCGCGGGCGCTGAGGCCTCCCCGGCGGCACCGTCACGTCGGGTCCCGCCTTCGCTTCGCTCCGGAGCCCCCAGGAGCCCGGGATCCCCCGGGGGAGCCGCAGCTCGGGGCCCGGCTCCTCGCGCGGGGCCCGTCCCGCACGTTATTTCGCGTGTTGCCGAGCGCGGTGCCGCGCGTGAGGTAAAAACCGCCCAAACTTGCCCCTCGCAAGTCCCAGCGCGAACCCCCCTTTTGCCCGCGGCCGGGCTCGTCTCGCGCGGAGCTCCTCACCCCGCTCCTCGGGTCGCTTTTAGGTTTGTGTTTACGTTCAAATTTAATACGCGGGGCTCCCTGCGTAGCGATGATCCTGTGCCGCTGGAGGCCACATGAGCCAAAGGAGCGGGTCCCCCTGTGACAGCAAGCGCAGGGGTCGCTCCGTGTCCTCATGCGCCGTCGAGCTCAGTGCCCTTGAGCAGGGGGGTGCAGGGACCCCCCAGTAGCTACCAATTAATCATCAGCGCGTGCTGCCCCCCAAAAGGCATCGCAATAACTGGGGACTTCTGCTGCCGACTCTGGCGTCGCTCCCGTCACGGCTCCCTGCTCAAGGCAGCCGGTTGCTGCTGTTGTGAGGCCTAAAGCAGCAGGACGGGGCCCAAACAGGTGAGGTAGCAGTGAAAAGCGAGCCCAGAGCAGCCCTTGCAAAGCAGAGTGAGATTCCTCTGAAGCAAGGACTGGTTTCTTACTCTTTTTTTAAGCAGCACTAGTGTCTTCTAACCAGATCTGCTTTCAGAAGTCATAAAAATGCCCTTTGTAGGGGGATGCAGCTTGATCAAACATCCTTGTGAGAAACTCTTGTTCCCTCTTCAAACGCCTCTTGTGATGTTCCAGGAGAAGTTGGTGGCTGTGAGTCTGCATATGCAACGGCTGCAGAACTACCTGGTCTAGGGTAGCCTTTAAAACTTAATTTATAGTTTGAGATTTAAAATGTTGACTGACAACTTTGAGCAGAAAAATGTCCTCGGGCCTTTTCATGAATGTCTGAAAACTGTGTGTGTTAACCACAAGCAAGGACTTAGGTAAAGAGACTTTCTTGTTCTTTCCTCTTCTGCTCCTCAGTTTCTTGTTGGAGCTTCAAGGAGGCTTTTTTTTCGTGGCAGCTTAATACTCTTTCTCCTTTGAGTAGTTCAAGTGTAACTTTTAAAATTTCTCTAATAAACCAGAACTACTTTGTCCTCATCTTGAACTAATGCAGCTTTATTGTGGAAGGATGTCATTGCAGCCTCTTTTTGTTTGTCACAGGCTGAATACAGGTGTGTTTTGTAAGTAGCTGCAGAATGGCCCTGGAAATGGTCACCAGGTCTTCCCTCATTCCCTGAGCCAGCTACATGTCTAAATGTCTATGGTGCTGCTTAGCATGTGGAGCAGTATGTAATGCTCTATTCTTACACCAAAACTCCTGTGGCTGATGGGTGATGAGCTTAAGTGGTTATTTGGCCACTTTGCTTTGTTTGCTTGTGTTTAGCAGAGAGCAAACATGAACTTTGTAAAGGGGAGCTCAATCATTAAAGTGGCTGGTGGAGTAGTGAAAGTACCAGTTCCATCCTTTTTTATGCTCAAGTGTTGTACTACTGGACCTCCAATTTGCTCATCAAGGATCAGGCAGTGCTGTTTGTTTTCTTTCTGTGGCAAAGCCCGTGTTGGGAAGGATGAGCCTGTTGGGGTCTTGGAGCTCTGTGACTGCCTCCCGCTGTTTCTGGTTGCTTTAGCTCCTGTAACTCAGGTGTGCCTTGAGTTTGGGTTAATTTAGTCACAGACTTTCTGTTGGTTCTTTCTAGGGGTGTTACAAAGGACCGTTGGGTCCCAGGTGGGAGACAGTTGTACCTGGTAGCCCATCAGTGCGCTCTTAAGGAAATCTGAGTGTTGTGGGACATAGGAATTGGGTTGCAAAAAATGTAAAGCCCCAGATTTTGGATGTGGAGGGAAAAACTTAGGAGGAGGTAGAGTTGAAATCAGTGTTTTGAGAACCGGACTGAGGATTAGGTGGCCTCTTACACTGAGGCCCAGATAGGGTAAAAGGAGTCTTAATGTTAGACTGACCCTAAAGAAAGAGCCGTACACTGTATGACGGTTAATTCTCTCATAATGTTGTTTTTGCTCTTTTCCCCATCCCCCTCCGCAGCCAGCACCATCAGCAAAGTGGTTGTGCATTCCAGTAATGATATCACATCACTGGCTCTTGGTAGCTAAAACAGAAGGGAATGAGCCAATGGTGACTGCTGCACCAGCCGGCCGAATAACCGCCCGGATAAGCACTTTGCTAGCACAGAATGTCCTGCGTGCGGAGCGAGGCCGGAGCAGCAGGCGCTGTGCGAGACAGCTTGGCACTCACTGAATCTGCTTCCTAGCAAACCCTCCAAGAACCCGAGTGAAAACATAAAAGCAGCAGAATTGGTTCAAAACAGAAATGCACAGGTGACAAGACCACAAATCCTCGAGATTCTTCCGAGGTTTAACTGAGGTTAATTCTGAGCCTGTAAAGTTTCTGTGCCTTTGACAGGGCTTCCTACACAGCGTTTTTTTTTTTCCCCCCTGCATGCGTAACTGTCTGGTCTCCTTGTCTCTCTGTCTTCTCAGCATTGAAGTGCCATTTTTCCCATTTTGTTCTTCATTATAAATCTATCAAAAATGGCAGGTAGGTAATATAGCAAATTTAATATAAGAATCTGCTCTTAGCTACTATTTGATAGCTGTTTTGACCTGTCTGTTAATATTGCTACAGCCACAAGACTTTAGCTGTGGTTTTCAAAGTGACACTCTTTAAACTTACAAAGAAATTATTGATTAGTGTTAATATACTAGAGAAGGATTAGATTTTGAAGCACTTCAGAAGTACCTAATACAGCCCCATTGTCCCTGTTGCATTGAAGGGTTTTGTTTGTTCGCTTAAAACAGCGTCTTTGCTGACAGCTTGAAGAAAGAAGTGACAATCAGAAGATGTAGAAGTGGCCAGAGGTTTTCTTTCCAGCTGTAAGTAGATTATAACAATAAATAATTCACATCCAAAACACGACAGACCTATCACGCCATCTGCTCGATGTCCTCCAGGTACTTTAGGTTCATACCACAGTACTGGCTGGCTTGATTGACTCAAGAAGGCCATACATATACTTGTATAGTTCCTACAGAATCCACTTTCCAAGGCTTAACTGCCAGTGTGTTCCTGTGAGCTGTACGTGACTAGCTGACTGCACAGATGACGTGAACTTGATTGCTAATATTTGCTATTGCTAGATTTGCTATTAATTTTGCTGGGGAAAGGGGAGATTATGAAGCAATAATGTGCAGTCAACGTAATACCCATTGCCTGCTGATGACTCCTTGGAGTTCCAGATAATGATTGGTGTCTCCTTCCCCAGTTCCAAGAATATCACCAGAGTTTTCTTTTGTCTTGTTCTTAAAGAAATGCCCCAGTAACTAGTATACACAAGAGACTTCCAGCAGCTTTAGGTGATATGTGAGTCTTCAATCTGTTTTTGTGCTGTTAGCTTGTTCTTCTGTTTGTAAAATGTTCACTTAGTGTGACCCGAACTGCTCCAGTGTTTAAATTAAGCTGCTTTAGTAGTAAACTTTGTGCCCTTCTTGAAGGGCAGTATTGGAAGCACAAGCACTTTGTTAAAAACAAGCTCTACAGGGGAAAAAAATCTACCAAGCTGCTTTTCCTGATAATTGTTCCAGCAGAAAGTCCTGTGTTTCCAGTTCAGTTTGTGGGTCTCCGTGGTACCCTAAAGGTGGGAGAACCTGTATGGATTCGTGAAGTGTCGTCTTGCATCCCCCTGCAACTCAGTGTGGCAAAACGTGCCCTGTTATGTTGGACCGTGAGTATGAGGAGCCTGAGGACAGTGAAGAGTGGTAACCACTGCTGTGCTTGGAGCAGTTTGCCTTGTAGGATCAGGTACTTGGCCCTGAGCCTGTGCAAAGGGGAGGAAAGCCAGGAATGGCTTGGAATATCCTTTGGATGTTCAGGTCAGTACACGAAATGGAGAAACTTGTTGCTGCATGGAGGAGGAAAAAAAAAAAAAAAAAATCCAAGGAATAGAGCAAGCAAGGTTGGTCAGATGGAACTTGGTAGTTCACTCGCTGCGTTTTGCTAGTCAAATTATGTTTGTCTTTAATTGTAACTTTTTAACTGTAACTCACCAAGTTCATAGTATCACAGGAAAGAGAAGAGCTTGGATGGGACCTTCAGAGGAGCAGCCCTTGCTACAGCTAGGCTGACTTTGAAAGGTGCCACACAGGCACTAGTTGATCAGTGCTGATGAATTAATCAAATACGTCTGATTACACATGTATAATCTTGCCTTTTTGAGTCAAAAAAAGGCAAAATACTTGATGTAGCTGGGTATTCGGCTCATACTGAATGAAGTTTCAGTATGGGTTTGTGTAACTGTTTCTCTGTTCTGCTGCTTCGGTCTGACTCAGCAGCACAAGTCCTGATTTAGATGTGAGTCCCTGCAGTGACTCAGCTGGGAGGCTTTAATCGGCAGCTGAAAAATGTTGGAAGCAAATGCCTCTAATGTGGAGAAATGGAAAGAACGTAATCTGGAGAAAAATGAGATTGAGTTTCTGATCCAGTAGCATTAAGAAGCTGTGATAATCTTGGTGTGGTGGTAATGGTGTTGGAGTTTAAGTGGGGTTAGCTAAGTTCAAGTCTCCACTTTTTTAAGGAACATCATGAGGGTTTCTTATTGTGAAGTAGCAGGTCCTCAACTGATGTTTGTGTTTGGAAAATGAGTTACTGCTCTTGTAGATTTGCAGAATGTTTGTGGCAGTATTAAGAGGAGTTGGGTTGCAGGCTCTGTGGGCTGTGTTTTTTAGCAGGCAGTACAAGCTCTGCCTCTGCTATGTTTGCTTCTGCGCTGGGGAAAATGAACCTACTAGAAGAGTTTAAAGATGACACAGATTGAGGTATTTTGTTGCCAGTGGTATGTGAATGGCAATATGCTGCTAAGATAAACTTGGATACTTCAAGGAACATGCAGTAATTGGGTTTAGTTGACCAGTGAGAAAGGAAGAGATGGGTTTTAATGTTCTAGTATAATCCAAGGGTTGCTGAACTTGGAGGAAAACAGGTTCCTAGAAAGTCAGGCAGTTTTTTGCAGCAGGAGATCAGGATAGTAGAAACAAAGTATGAGCAGGGGCCTAAAATATAAGTGGCTGAACTGGCTTTTGCTGTTATTTGGAAAGACTATTTGTTATTGCACTTTCTCCTGGTAGAGGAGGTGCCTACTGCTAAGGCTCTTCTGTCCTAATTCCTGCTGTTTCCCTTTCTCTACCAATGTGTTCATGCTGTGCTGACCCATTAGTAGGACAGCACAAGCTCTGTCCTTGTCTAACATTATTGCTCTGAAAGACCTGTGTGTGGCTTTGTTTCTTGGAGGATTTGGGTTTGGTGTTGCTGGGGTGCCTGCAGTTTTCTTACCCCATGCCAGCAACGGGAGCACATGCCTGTCCTGACAGGAGGCTGCTCGGGGCTTGAGGGCAGAGGCTGGTGGTGAGCAGGCTCCTGTGCTGTGCAAGCTGCATGCGGCCTCGGAAGAGGAGCCCTGGGAGCGGCGGGATTTGCTTCGGGCCCCTGGCAGACGTGGGCAGGCCATGGCTTGGCTGCTGCAGTGCACAAGGAAGTGGTCACCTTGCATAGGTTTTTTGAGTGTAGCAGTTAAGCTTGGAGTCCTGGTTGGAACAACAGCAGAACAGCTTTGTAATTTCAGGGCGCGAGCTGATGCTATCTTGATTTAAGGTAGGGCTTAGCAGGTTTTTAAGGGAGAAAATCCTTTCCTAGGTGAGGTGCAGTATAAGCTGCTGTCCTAGAGGAGAGCACTTTTTGGAGGTTACAGCAGCTGCCTAAATGTGGCAACAAAAGCTTTAGAGCTTTTAGCTAAAAGAAACTTGGTCTAGTTAGGTTTCCGTGGCCATCTTATCAAGAATTCTTCTTCAAAAGCAGGAACGTCTCAAAGAGTTGAAGTGCAAAGTGAAAACCAGTGGCCTGAGCATTGTCTGAGCATCTTTCCTCTATGAGTAGGTGATTGCTTTTCCTAACAATAGAATCCAAATTACTGCAATAGTCTGAGTTAGCGTGATAGTTTTCTAGGTGTTTACACTGCTAGAATGTGAGTTAATAGTTAACACTGAAGCCTGCCATGCAGATATACTGAATTATTGGATGTTTTTTGCTGAAATGCTACAAATAAAGAATTTGTATGTGCTTGGCATCTTCCTGTTCTGTTTTTCATAGATTTGTGCTTGCTGCAGTCTGTGCTGCCTACGGCATCTGCTGAGCTCACAGTGGAATCGTAATCCTGCATTTGTGACATTCATCTGTTTCCACAGGAATTAGATTGTAATGTTACAAATTCCAATCCCATTCAAGTGTTGAGACAGATGACAGACTGGAAAAAGCAGCATCCGAAGCGGTAAATATGCGCAAGGCGTAATAGGAAATCAGGAGCCAGGTACCCCTGGCCCGGTGGTGTCTGGTTGTTCAGCTGGCACGACGATAGCTGCATCCTTGGGGCATCCCTGCAGCCCAGCAGTGTGTGAGGCTCTGTCCTGCAAGGCGCAGCACATCTTGGTGTGCTCGGGGCCCCAGCGCAGCCTGGCCCGAGCCGTGGGGGATTGTGCAAGTTCCCAGGCAGCTGAGCTGTCATGTGGCACTTAGCTATTTATATGACTGACTGACTGCTAATCCTGTATATAGCATTAACCCACTTAATTACTTTTTACTCCTCCCGTTCTTAAAACTGCCTTTTAATTGGAGACCTTGCTTCCAAAGGGAGGTTACAAATTTGCCTTCCTTAGAGAATCTGTTGTAATCTTTCTGAATTAAACTAGCGACTGTTAGTCTTTTGTGTGGATGTAACAGCCATTAGTGTTGGGTAGTAATATGAACACTTACACCTACAGAACAAGCAGCAGTAGTTAAGTATTTCCTTAATTAAAAATCTGTATATAGATGGCATCTTGCTACTGTAAGAGCAGATATAAACCCCTAAAGCCTATAGTGCTTCCCCCCGTAGATTTTCTCTAACTTCTGAGTTAGTTATTCAGTAAATAAGATGCCTTCCCTCCAATTGTGGCATAAAGGGCTGCTGGGAAGAGGGATGGATGAGTGGGAGTTGCATAGTTGCTATGTGATCCTTGGCCTCTGCTTTGTCTTATCTTTTATTTTTGAGACCATAGACAGCTTCCTTAGTGGTGCTTAGGATGATGTAGCCACTTTTTCTTACACATTCTGGTCACTTAAGCACATGCTGACGTGTAGTATGTCTTAAGCAGGTTGCTGAAGAGGGCTTGCACTGGAATACTGCTTTTGCTGGTGAGTTTGGCTGGTGTTTTAGACCTCAGGGTTGCCAATAAACTTACAGCTCATCCTGCTGCATCATCTTTTCGAGCCTCCCGTCGTCTCTAGCTTCTGGTTGCCAAGTTTCAAAATGGTTTTGCAGCCCTGGGCAGCCTGGGGTCAGGGCCGTGCGCCAGGGACCGGCCTCTATTACAGCGCAAGTGACCAAAGGAACTGGGATCTTAGTGGCGCTTCTGGAAAAATGCAGCTTTTTTCCATCGCTTTTTCCTAAGAACTGCCTCTTGATGCCTCCCCCTCCTAGAGAACAGATGCTATGAAGTGGTGTTTTTTTCCCCTCATAATGCTTAGTATTCTGTCTCTTTTAGCTATTTCTCTGAAATCATAGAGCAAAGTATTTTGTTGCCTCTCATGTCAACACATGAATTCCTTGAGTGACTTTCTCTTCCTGTGGCAATGCAGTGTTGAGTGTTTATACCTTGCCTGCATGTCAGTTAAGCCCTGGCAGGCCTGTGGGCTTTCCCAGTAGCAGGGCAGTGAGCTCTGAAACTTCTGCTGATTTTTGGAATGCTTCCAGAATGGCTGGAGGCAGTTGATAAGTCAGAGGTGAATTTTCTGTAAGCAGCATGGCTGAGGAGTGCTCAAAGTTTGAAAGAAAGGGTTATAACGAGATAGCAGTGCAGACTTTCCCATGGTGCTGCTTCCAAGAGCTGAAGTGGAGGAAAACAAAAACATTGGTATCTAGCAGACTGGCAGAGTAAAGTAAGTTGTTGGTCACAGGGTTAATTGGCACTTTACTGTATATCATAATTGTTTCCTTCCTGTCTATTGAAGGTCACAAAAATGAAGCCAACCAGTCTGCTTTGTAAATTGGGGAAGATGCAAAAAGAAGTTGCTCTGGTCAAGGCAGTGGCCGTAGTTGGATGTGGTGAAGCAGTTTGTACCCAAGTTACTGCCTGGTCCTGGTCGCTCTCACTGTGCCAAATAGTGGAGTGTCACTTCCCTGACTAGGAGGGAAATAAACAAGTAATCAAGCTTGAAGTACTGCATTAGTCAGATAAATATGCAGCAGCAAAATAAGTAGGCCACAAACTAAACACTGAGGCCATGTTTGTCCCACCAGATTACTCTGCTGCAAACAGCTTTTTTTAAAGCAGCATGCAGTCGAGACCTCAGTGTTTGCTGTGAATTCTGTTGGTTTTGCCACGCATGCAAGTTTGGATGCTGTCACGGGCTGCTCTAAAGTGTTGAAGTTGATGTAGCTGTGGTGAGCAACAATCCAGTTCTTGCCAGATCTTCACTAGGCCTTTGAATCTGGAGAAGAATCTGTAAGATGTGACTTATGCCGTGATAGCAGAGACACAATTTCTGCGGAAAACCCAAGTGGAGGCCAGATCTACTTCTCTTGAGGACAGTGAAGTTGTTCAGTAGTAGTCTTTCATATGGGTAGTGAGCTTGATTTTTGAAGTCAGGTCAAGGTGTTTTCAGAGCAATAAATCTACTCCTGTGCTTCCTAGAAACTTCATAATATTCTTGTCTTAGCATATCATGTGAAATAAGGTCAGAATCTCATTCTAACTTAAAAATTCAGCATTTAAGAGACTGACTCCCTTTTAATCCAAAACGCTGTTTGATCTGGCTCTTCCATTCCTGGTCTCACACGTGTGGACTGTGGAGGGCAGGTGGGTTATAGAACGGAGACTGAAAAGAAATCTGAAGCTGATACTCTTCTCTTTACAGAAACCATGGCGAGCCCTGCAAAGGATAACTATCGAATGAAGAGTTATAAGAATAAAGCTCTAAATCCTGAAGAAATGCGCCGGAGAAGAGAAGAGGAAGGGATCCAACTGCGCAAACAGAAGCGAGAGCAACAGGTAGCTCACCTTGACTAGCTTGCATTCAGTTTCAACACAATTGGTAATGTGGTCCTGGAACCCTCAAGGGTCTGTGTATAAAGCCTTGCTGTCAGTTCTGTTTTTCAGCTGAGATTTTACTGTCTTTTTTTGCCATACATTTAGTACAGAGTGTAGCTCATATCAAGAGCTCTCCAAGCTCCCTGTCCTTGGGGCACTAGAGGCTTTTGTTTGTGGATATTTGCTTTTAAGACTTTTTGATCAATTAGTGGATAGTGCTGCTTCCTCCAGCAGCAGGAAAGTTAAATTAGTATATGCTGAAAGTATTTCTCAGCTCTGAGCTGTGTTTTTGGCTTGGAGGTCTGTGAAAGTGAGATAGTTTCCAGTGATGTGTTTTATCTGTCACTAAATATTTGCCCTATTAGTGTGTCATCTACAAGCTACCTTCTCCCTAGTTTCCTGAGCTTGTCAAGCTAAATGCTGCCCTGGTCTATATCGGTTTGACTTCATTTAGTCAAAGGTGGTATGCCAAACAAGTCTTCAGAGTGCAGAGCTATTATGAATGACTGCTTTTCTACTCAGGTTGCGTTTAGTTTAGCTGATATCTTATTTGTGGAACAAGAATATTTAGTTATAAAGACTATTCATCATTGCTTTCTAATAAAGACTTCTTTTCCCCATAGCTCTTTAAAAGGAGAAATGTGGAACTGATTAATGAAGATGCCTCCATGTTTGATAGCCTTCTTGTGGACTCCTATGTCAGTTCCACAACGTGTGGGGTAAGGTGCCTTTTTCTTGTTGCAGTCACATCTTCAGATAGATTTAATGCTGAGGACTGCATAGAAATGACAAGCTTTGCCTTTTTGTTTTTTCTGCTTCTGAGGATGCTGCAAGTCTTCCTATAATGATCTGGAAGAACCTTCCAGGAACTAAAATAACATGCTGTAATCCTGAGTTAGGAATTGTTGGATTCTTACCTCAGCACAAAATCTATAGGTGGTCTTGGCTGCAATGCCTTTACCCTCGGTGTGGAATGGAGTGGTTCTATCCCCTTTCTGCCCTTTCAGGAGGGAGTGATTACAAGAGAGATGGTAGAAATGCTTTTCTCAGATGATCCTGATCTCCAGCTAGCAACCACCCAGAAATTCAGGAAGCTACTGTCCAAAGGTGAGTTGAGTACAGCTTGAGCCATTCGCTTCCATAATTGCCCATGCTTGTTTACTCCTCTGGATTAGGCCTATATGCTGTTGTGACACTGCCTTGCTATTTCAGAGCCAAATCCTCCAATAGATGAAGTGATAAACACTCAGGGAGTGGTGGACAGATTTGTTGAATTCCTGAAAAGAAGTGAAAACTGCACGCTACAGGTAAGGGGAGACTGTGGTATGAATTCTTCATGGCATGTAACCATTCACGTTGCTCAGCTGTGAAGTTAGCCCACAAGTGCTATGAGGGAAAAGCCTTGTTTTGAGCCCAGAAGATGCAGATCCTATCACGGGTGTGAAAAGATAAAGACAGCATGTAAAGTTAGTAAAGAGACAAAAGAGGAAATTGTAAATTGGCCCTAAAATCATTTTTACTAATATTCTTCCAGGAATAGATAGTTTATATACCCTGCACATTGGGATCAGACAAGAAATCTGATCTGAGTTGTAGCAGAAGAAAGCTTGGCTTTCCTGTGCCTGACCTTTGTGTTGGTAGATATTTACAACCAAGAATAAACTAGATAGGGAAAAATCTGCATTATTGGAAGGCTTTAAGAACAATTTAAGCGTCTTGTTAGAAGTGGTTTGGGTAGAGCTGATCCTGCTGTGGGTCAGAGGGATGGACTAGATGGCTTCTTGAGATTCCTGTGGTAATAATTATAGTTACTTTGTGCGGGCCATATACTTCCATACGTGGGATTTGATGTCAGAGTTGATGATAATCTTCCTTTCTGCCCTCTAGCCCAAGACCTTATGTCATATGGAAATACCTTCAAGGAGAGCGGAATGGAAATTATATTTAAATCAAGTAATGAATGAGCAACAAAAGCAGAGAACTTGTTGTTCAACTTCACTTGAACTTAAGGCATCTCTGTAGTATTAGCCAGGCAGAGGGTGGACTATAACTATCTCTGCCCTGGATAGGGGAAACTTTCTGTTTCATGTGTGTTTCTAGGCTGCATGTTTTTCAATTGTCATACTAGAAAGTCTCATATGAGTGAGATGACTGTTGTGACTGACAGTGCTTTCACTAGTTAATCTCTTGAGAAGCTATAGCCTCTGAGAAATCATTTAGCAGACAGGTTTTTGTTCAGGCAATAAAATCTCTTTTCAGGTACTGATGTATTTTATGGAGTAATTTCCCTCTGCCCCAACCTTTATATTTAATAGAGGTCAAAAAAAAACCAACCAAAATTCAGAGGTAGATATCTTGTGGTCAGGGTTTTTCTTCATGCTTGTGTCGTTTGTTTGTTTGTTTCAGTTTGAAGCAGCCTGGGCACTGACGAATATTGCATCAGGAACCTCCCAACAAACGAAAATAGTAATTGAAGCTGGGGCAGTTCCTATCTTTATAGAGCTGTTAAATTCTGACTTTGAGGATGTTCAAGAACAGGTAAGGCTCAAGATTTCATTCCTACCCCTAAAGAAGCACAACTACACAATTAAAATGCAGTGAGTGGTATCTAACAACTGGCTTCAGACCCTGAACTTAAGGATCAGTTATCTGAAGTAATAGGAAAATGCCTTCCTAGCACACTGCCCTTTTCTTTCTCTATTTAGAGACTTTGTGAATGCTAAAACTGTTGCTCTTTCCTTTCAGGCTGTCTGGGCATTGGGAAACATTGCTGGAGACAGCTCTGTGTGTAGAGATTATGTCCTTAACTGCGCTATTCTTCCTCCCTTGTTAATGTGAGTAGCCATGAACACTTGCCAATATAGTTCTTGAAGTCCCATTGTACTGCGTGCTGGGTGAATAGGTTCCCTAGCAATGTGTGTCAGTGTTTACTGGGAATTAGGCCATTGGTAACAGATAAACTGGCAGTTGTTCAGACAATATCTGATGGAGTGGGACTTGGTAGATAACATGCCTTCTCACAAACTCTTATACTGCTCTGAATCTGAAGTGAGGGCCCTCGCAGGGTGTCTGTCTTTCTGAAGTTGTGGGGCTTGCTGTTTCAGCGTGTATCCTTCTGGATTCCTGCTCCTCATGCTTACGCTCTGAGTTTCAGGAGCTTGTCTGAAAGGGTTCCCCAAGGACTGAGAAAGGGGAGCACACTGCCTTCTCTCTGCAGCTAGAATGGTGTGTCTTTCTTGGGAGCATGCTCTCAAGTACTACTTATTGCTCCTGTTGCGGGGGGGGGGGGGGAAACACTTTAGACTGACTTTGGTAAACAAATGACTTAAGTTGTTACGCTTCTGGCTTTCTACACTAAGGCAATAATTCATGGTAACTGTCTGTTTAGGCTTCTTACGAAGTCCACCAGGTTGACCATGACGCGAAATGCTGTCTGGGCCTTGTCAAACTTGTGCAGAGGAAAGAATCCACCGCCTGAATTTGATAAGGTGAGAATACATACCTCATGGTCAGGTAGCTGGTAGGGAGACACCCAGGCAAGGTGTTAGTGCAAATTACTTCTGGCAATTGGCCTTAAGCCATTTCAGGAGGCACTAGGATGAGTTTCTTCCTGCTAAGATTGAGATCTTACTGTTTAGCAGGTATTTGGATGCCCACTTAGCTCTTTGCCAACCTCTTAACATCACTTAGCTGGCAGTCCATTAGCCAGGCTGTTCAAGCAAGGGGTGGACGCTGACTTCTGTGCGAGGAGCCTGTGCTCTGGGCTCTCAGAGTCCTTTTGTGGTGGACTCTGGAAGTCAGACTTCATTTCAGGTAATGGTTATACCTAATTCTGAGACATCTAAGTGTTATAAAACAGGACTCTTTCAGAACTAGTATAGCTCCCTATGCACTGTGATAGTGACAGTGTCACAGCAGGAAGGGGAAAGCTAAGGGGCTCTGCTGGCCATTCAGATCTGTCCCATTCTCTTCTGATGGAACTATAATGTCTTAAGACTTTTTTTTTTACACTGGAAAGTTCACTTGTCAAAACTGGGCAGCCTGCAGTAAGGTTTGAAATCCAAATTGATTATAAAGACACTTGAAAATAAATTGAATAATCAGAGGTGCAACTCTTGGTGGTTGCAGCTCTGTGTACTGAGCTATTTAGGGAGTAGCACTTGTCTCGGAAGTCTAGACTGGGTCCAAGAGGAAGGGGTATAATTTTAGTTTAGCAATAAAGCTGTTGAGGCAATCTTAGATTCTGAGCCATACAAACCAGCTGGGAAGCTGCTGACTTTGGGGAAGGAAACTGTGGACATTCAACACTTATCTTAGCAGTCGGGAGAGCCACATGATGTTTACGTGCAAACGCAGTGGTCCTTGACTGAATGTGACTAATCTTCCCGGGTGGCTGCTGTTGTTGTAGGTATCTCCCTGCTTGCCAGTGTTGTCCCGATTATTATTCAACAGTGACTCTGACTTGCTGGCAGATGCATGCTGGGCTCTTTCCTATTTATCAGATGGCCCAAATGAGAAAATTCAAGCAGTTATTGACTCTGGTGTGTGTCGACGACTGGTGGAGCTGTTAATGTAAGTATCCTATCTCTTGTGGCTGAAGCAGTGAGCATGGATAGTGGGTGGCTGAGCATGTTCCTTCCAAAACTTGCCACAGTGCAGTTGCCATTTCTGGTGGGCACAGAATTCAGGCATATCTATGATTGTCCAGATACCTTAGCTAAGCCTGGAGAAGTTAATGTTAGGGTCTGATTTTTTTTTTGTTTGTTTTTTGCTTAGCTTTTCTGAGAGAAACTGTGTATTTTAGCACTGGAATACCTGTTAATGCTGTACATGGGGAAGAACTTAAGAGAAGCCCAGACTGACACTTAGACTACTCTGTGAAAGCAGAATATTGTGCTGATTAACAGTTTCTCATGCTCTCAAGCTTTTCAAATGTGCTCGTGGAAGCCTAGTCACTAGAAAAATTAGACAATAACAACAGTGTCTAGCAAAAGCCAACTTGGCTTTGTCTTTTTGATATCTGCATGGAAACTTGAACAAAAATGTTTTCTGTTTGCAGTGTGAATGCATGGGCTTGTCTTTTAATTAAAACTTTGAGAATTGATAGAACAAATAGCTGCTTGCTTCCAAAACTCTCCTGGAAAACAATCTGTATGTTTTCACTAGATTAACAGCAGCTGTGTTCAGGAAGAGGGTCAGATAGGTAAATAGGATGTAACAGATCATCTTTATCTCATCACAAGTTTATATTCAGTCTGTTTATCCTGTGGTAGTATGGAAAGCTTCCATTGTGTGTAGTGCATCCCCTGTGTGCTAGGGGGTGGCACTCTTAAATTATGCAGGTGAGAAACTGGAGAGAGAATTTCTTAGATTCAGGTGCATGTGCTCTGATAGATTTGTTTTTATCCCTGCATCACCTCTTCCGCAGGCACAATGACTACAAAGTGGCCTCGCCAGCTTTGCGAGCCGTTGGCAACATTGTGACCGGGGATGACATCCAGACCCAGGTGAGGCCATGTGGCTGTTTCATAGATGCTGCTAAAGAGAACAGCTCTCGATACTGATGACATTTATCCTTGTCAGAAAGTATGTCTCTTACTATCAGTGCGTGATCTCTTCCAGTGTGAGCACTTTAGTTGGCAGCAGTCTGTTTTTCCTTAGTGCGGTTTAGTCAGATCGCTGCAGCAAGCTTGGAGAAGCAAAGTGCATCAGAAGAACATATCATCTGTGTGTGTGTGCTTCGCGCTCTCTCTCTCTCTCTCTCTCTCTCTCTCTCTCTCTCTCGCTCTCTCTCTCTGTGTGTTACTTTAAATGCATATGCTGGGGGGGTTTTGTTTTTGTGTATTTTTTAAATTGAACTTCACAGGGGCTGATTGTCACATCTCCTGTATATCTTGCAAAGTACTTTTGTACCTTTTTTTAACAGCTACATAATAGCTGTTAGTACCTCTCCTCCCCGCTTTCTGGAAGGGTCAAGGAAGGAAATGCAGCCCCTGTATCAACTGCATGAAAATTGAAAGAAAGTAGAAAACTTGGTTCTGTATCTGATGCTAATGATCTCACTTCTGCTTTCCTTCTCTTAAGGTGATTTTGAACTGTTCAGCACTGCCTTGTCTCCTTCACTTACTAAGCAGTCCTAAGGAGTCAATTAGGAAAGAAGCCTGCTGGACAATTTCTAATATCGCAGCAGGAAACAGAGCGCAAATACAGGTACAACTTCAAGGCATTTTCATTTCAAGGGTAGTGACCTTGGATTCCAAGTTCAGTGTTAATGAAAAATTTGCAAACTCTTATCTGTTTTAAAGCTTTTTCAGGCGGGTTACTTCTAGCTGTCAGCCAAATAAAATAGCTAAAATATGCTAACTGTACCTACAAAGACTACTCCTGAAATGAATCCCTGCTGTGGGATCACTGGAATAATAAAAGGACATAAACATAAAGGTCATGTTTCTCCCTGCTCAATTAGAGATACCGTGTTGAAAAACTGTAGCTTGTTGAGATTTAATTGGCCTTTTAATGGCCCACATAAAAGGCAGATAAAATGAAAAGCCTTTTGCAGTACTGATGCATGCAATAATACTGTGCTAATTATGGAATGGAGTAGCCTGTGTTAAAGGGATTTGCTAGAGGAATAAAATGGAGGAATCACTAAAAAAGGTTTAGCCTGGAAGGTTTATTGGAAAGTAGAGTTAGGGTTTTTTCAGCTGCTTTTGGAAACCATGTTGCCAATACAAGCACTCCTTACTGTTCTCACTCCCCAGGCAGTCATAGATGCAAACATTTTCCCGGTGCTGATAGAAATCTTGCAGAAAGCAGAGTTCCGTACAAGGAAAGAGGCAGCGTGGGCTATTACAAATGCAACGTCAGGAGGAACGCCAGAGCAGATCAGGTACTCCCGATGGCTGCTTTAGGGGGGAAATCGTTCTGAATGCATGGCAGCTTTGTGTCTGGGAATTGTAAGACAAAGTAGCAATGGAGTAAAGCTTGCAAAACATACTCCTATATTACTAGGTTACATTAGTTTGACTCATTGTCTTGAGTTTGTCTCAGTGAATGAAGGTGGTGCTTGCTAAGCTGAAAGCTGAGTGTATGTTCTTGGTGCTCTCCTTGTAGATACCTGGTAAACTTGGGTTGTATCAAGCCTCTCTGTGACCTACTGACTGTTATGGACTCAAAGATTGTTCAGGTGGCACTGAATGGCCTGGAGAACATACTGAGGCTCGGGGAGCAGGAGGCTAATCAGAGCGGGACAGGCATCAACCCTTACTGCAGCCTGATCGAGGAGGCCTATGGTAGGTTGGGGCTGGTGACCTTGTGCTGTTGTCTTTGAAAAATGTAGATTATGTTGACAGGTGCTGATTTCATTGGCTTCATTTATGCTCAGCATTTAAATTTGTACCAGACAATGGATTCTGTTCCCAATTAGCTTTGGAAGTGTTTTTGATTCTCCTAGTGAAAGCAATTCTTGAGACTTCCAAGTGTGTATTACAGCTTGGAGATTTCCTTTTCAGCAGTGGGTTTAATTTGGAGAGTTAAAGCAGTCACTACCCTCCTGTTGGAGGGAGGCTAGTGGGTCAGGGCCAAATTCTTTCCCCTTCCAGCTCCAGGACTGTCAAACCATTCATGGCCCATTGTATTAATTCCACTGACTTCAGCTGAGTCTGCAGCAGAAAGCTGTGATCAAATCTGCTTTAGCTGCATCAGCTAAACCTACTGTTGTAAGTGTGATACAGAGAAAATCGCCAAGCAGCTCTGGGGTAACAGGAAGAGCTAGTTTTAGATGCCAGTGTGCTGCAGACAAAATGCAAGTTTAACACAGGCAGGGGTGTTAGATCCCATGTCCGGAATTAGGAGCAAGGACAGATGTGGGCAGTGTAATCACTAGCATCTCCTTGTTTCATCGCATGCCACCTTTCTTTTCTCTAAAGGCTTGGATAAGATAGAGTTCCTGCAGAGCCACGAGAACCAAGAGATCTACCAGAAGGCCTTCGATCTGATCGAGCACTACTTTGGAGTAGAGGATGACTCCGCTCTAGCTCCCCAGGTAGATGAGAACCAGCAGCAATTCATCTTCCAGCAACCTGAAGCCCCCATGGAAGGTTTCCAGCTATAATGTGCCCAGAGGGTGAAGGAACACCACAAACTTGCCAAGAAGCAACTGGGAGCAGCTGATGGTCCCACCCCCTCTCCTTGCAAATCGAAGGCTAAACACCCACTCCACCTGTTAGGAAACGATTCTTCCTTCAGAAACAACTAGAAGCAGTGCTTTGTCCTCATGGAGAGAAGGGGATGTTCTTACACTTTTTTTTTTTTTTTCTTTTTGCTGCTGCATATGTGTCTTTAAAGCAGGCATCTGGGTGGAGGAAGGACACTGAGGTAACAGATTGCACCTCTTTCTTTTTGGTGGTCTCTCCCAAATGTCACTTTTTACCTCGGGTACTTAATTTGAGATTTCAGCATTGGGTTGGGTAAGAACACAAATAGAAAGTAAGCATTCTGACAGCAGTAATTCTGAAAACCCGGGTTGATCTATTTAATTTTTTTGCACATGTTACTCTTTATTAAAGACTCTAATTTGCCAAGAGCGAAGTTTAGCCCTGGCCTTTCTGCGACCCTCCTTCAGGGGACAGTCCTGTTGGACCTGGGCCAAGTTCCCCTGAAATACACTGTAAATGCACAAGAAGTGGGAAGGTCTCCCCCTTCCGGGAAGGCTTCCTGGGGAAAGATTCTTCCCTTTGTCTCGATTTTTCTTTTTTTCTTGTTTTGAAGAACTGCTAGTGATATTAACAAGGAGAGAAAAAAAAAAAAAAAAAAAAAAAGGCCCCAAACCCCCAAAGATGGTAACGATGAAAAGGGGGGGATGCTTGGGTGGCTTTTGAAAGAGGAAGCACAGCTGCCATTGCACAGGCTTTGTTTGCATTGCTACTGATTGAAGGCACAAAGTGTTGAAATGGTGAAACCCATCTTCATCCTTACTTGAAAACTGTGGGGGTGTTGTTTTGTTTTGTTTTTTGTTTTTTTTTCTTTCTCTTTCTGAGGGGTTTGGGCAGATCTGTAGCCGGGCTGGGGAGGAAGACGACGTAGCTACGCTCGACAGCGGTGTTGTGTGCGGTGTTAACTTCAGTAGCAACAGGCCTGAGTTTTCAGGTTTAACTCCTGCTCACAGTTGGATCATGTACATTTTACTTCAAAAGGAGGAGTCAAATCCTTGTATTTTTTATATTATATAGAGGTAGCTATTTGTCTAATTGGGCTGCAGAGAACAATATATATGAAATTTCTGTAATTTATGTAAATAGAGCACTGTGAGGCAGGCAGACCTGGAAATGACGGTCTATTAAATCACTCACTGGTTGTCCTGCTTTTTTTCCCCCCCCCCTCCTCTGTTTACTCACGTACTGTATAAACAACCCCAGCTGTGTCTTAAACTGCTCTACCAGACTTGAGTTTACTTAGCCACGACCTCCTTAAAAAAAAAAAAACAGCCCCGAAGGCAGCGCGGGCGGGCGCTCGGGGCGAGGCGGGACCCGGCTCCCCGCTCCGCGAGCCCTTTGCTGTTAAACGAAGAAACTGCATCTGTGCATGGGCTGTGCCGTGTGCCTGCGGCGGCGGGGGCGCGGCGGGGCCGGGCGGCGCGGG
>JAYECN010449262.1:0-20614 GCA_035222435.1 Microcambeva ribeirae | reverse complement strand
GTGTGCAGGGGGGTTGGACTACATGATCTCTAGAGGTCCCTTCCAACCTTAAGCATTCTATGATTCTATGATTCTATGATTCAGATTTTATGTTTCTGAATTGGCCTCTATTAGAAAGTCTTCAGCAAAATTTATACAAATTGCATTAACTTTATCAGATTTCTTCATCAAACAAGATTTTTTTTTAGGGGAAGATACTGTTTTAATATGATCTGTTGTTTATAAAATTGTTTTACTTATCACACAATATCATCCGTTAAGTGCTTGTATATTGATTTCTTTACCATGCATGTCAATAATTAATATAGTAGTTGTAACTCCACAGCTTTTCTTACACGATGACTATTATAAAACTATTGTTTATCAATCATTCTAATCAATCCAGAGAATTACCATTTTTCAGAAGTGATTCCAAGACAAATAACCCCAACTAAATCTTTTTTTTTTTCTTTTAACCTGTAATTTCACCTATACTTTTATGGCAGCATTGCATTTTTGTATTAGTGCAGTTATTAAACTAAGTGCTGCTATACACATTTTTTTTTTTTTTTTTTGATGGCAAAATGCATCAGTATGGAACACATTTTTTTGACCCATGAAATAGGTGTTGTTTAAAGAAAGGAGCTGACAACACTCTACACTGTGTCAGCACTGGAAGATTGGCCCTACGGAAGAGAAAACAGTTAAGGCCCTAGTCTGTAAGGGAGGTCCATGGAAGGTGCTCTACTGGTGTAGCAGCCGCACCTTTCCCTTTCAGAGGCTGTATCTCCCACATAAGTATCCAAAGTGAGAACTGCATAGAATTGTCCTACAGTTTTACACCTGGCTGAGTGCCTAATGTCTATCAGTTATGTATTGGAACGGGAGTTATAAATAAATCTTATATTTAGATACCTGAAGTAATTTTCTCCACATGACATGATATATTATAGAGCAGATCCCTTTTTTTTCATATAGATTTTAATATTTTTTTACTATTATTTTTTACTAGACTAGAGCCAATTGCGGCTACAAGGAATTTACAGCTGGAGGCTGCTCTTTTGCAAGCCACAAAATATATCTCAAGAGGGGCTGAATCTCTTCAACTACCATAATGATGTTGAGGATACTCAGCAGTAAAAATCTGACTAAGCAGTATAATTCTAACATAATACTTCATGTTACTTAAAGCTCTTTTTTGATAAAGGAATTAAAAGAGAATACTCTAGATCATGGCAGGTGTAAATGAACATGCACACATAACTGGGGTTTGCTTCCACCTACCTGAATATCATATTTGGAGATTTGGACTTCTCAAATGGCACAAGAAAACAAATTTCTCAACTGTGGAGTGTAAAGAATAAAAAAAAGTAATAAAAGACCTTTATGAGCAAATTATGGGTCATATGAAATCAAGCTTACTGTACATGGAAAATGACTTAAAATGTGTTCAAAAATACAGAAAAACACAAAACAAATCGGAACTGTGGGACATAATCACAAAAACACAATTTACAAAGCAACAGCGCCAACATAGTTAACACAAGCAACAGTTTACCACTGGAAAATAATAGAGTTTACAAAAGGACTTTAAAAAAGGCTTTAAGAGACGTGAATAAAGGAACATCTTGTTACTTGTAGAACTAACTGGCAAAGAAACTTCAAAGACAGTCACAATTACTTCTGGGAATTCATGGAGGATGGCTACAGACCGGGAGACAGAAAATATAGGAGCATATGAATATATATCAGACAGTTTATTCAAGTATTTAAATTAGCTATTTTTTTCTAGATGACATATATAGCCACAAGAGAGATATGTCTTTTCCCAGGTGAGAATAATGCAGACAGCAAGTCTAATTTTAGGTTTCCTAAAGCCTTACTCTGCTATGCGTTTTTTTTTTTTTTTTTTTTTTTTTTTTTTTTTTTTTTATTGATTGCATATGCAATTAACTCAGGCATCTAAATGAGGTGTCTAAAATTATGCGATGTAGTCTGAATGTCTCCCATACCACCTGTCTTTAAAATAGGAAAGAGGAGATAGACGACTGCAGATCTGTCAATTTAACCTGAATTCTTCAAAAATAAAAATAGCAGAACAGTCAAACTACTTGTAAACATCAAGAAGGAAGAAAAAGTGAGAAACAGCCTTCACTGATGGAGTCACGGGTCTTGGAGGTGGAAGACAGAGAGTAGATGTCATGCATCTTGAATTCAGCAAGGCTGCAAACAGTACTTCACTTTATATTCTCACAGGTGCGCTAGGAAAACATGATCTAAAGGAAATTACTGAAGTGCAATACTAGCTTTAAGAAAATGTTCATCAATTATCAGCGCTTCATCAAAAAACTGAAAGGATACATCAAGATGATATTTGCTATCTTGTACATATTTACATTAAAAACTTGCACAGAGAGGACAAGTTCAGTTGTCAGTGGACCAAGCAAAGAAAGACTTTAGCCTTGTTCTGTCAGATTAAATTAATTTTAATTAGATTTGCCTAAATGAGTATGTGTTGTCATTCAAACTAGAAAATGGCCACACAGTACTCACTATGGGGAGATAGAAGGGAACAATGAATTAGAGTAAACATTGTCATACGATAAACCCCAAAAGCCACTATTCACCTCTATCTATCTATCTATCTATCTATCTATCTATCTATCTATCTATCTATCTATCTTCTTTTTTTTCTTTTTGTAAGGCATTGTTATTTAATGTATATTAACATATTAAATCTTATAGGTCATGCAGATTTATGAAGTGATTTGTATCAAATTTATATTATCATAAATAATATAATATATATATTTTATTTATATTATCATTACAATTTAACTTTATTCCTTACCTGAAAACAATTCTACCAATCAATGCCACCAATTAAAAGTTAAAATAGTGAAACTTCATTTTCCCTCCTATTTTACAAAAGAGAATGAATTACTGATAAACCCTTTCTATGAGACGGGTAGTTTCAGCATATAACTCTTTAAAATAGCTGTTTATGTCAAGCAAATTTCCAGGTCTAACTTTCCTCTGCTTGCATTTTGCAAAGCTGAAAATATTAGCAGAGGACCAGTCCAGAGTTCAATACAGTCTTCATAAGTTAGAGAAAAAAAAAAACTAAAAAAAAAAAAGTTTGCAGTTCAGTGTAAGTAAATACAAGCAATCTCCATTAGGCCAAGAATGATCAATCACAGGCAAACTGGATGGTAAACAAGTAGGTAGGCAGCAATTCTACAAAATTATTTGAAGATTGTAGTGCACAGAAGCAGAAGATTGTCAAGATATCATCACAAGCTGGCACAAGATGATTACAATAAAAATAAAAGGAATAGTTCCTCAAAAATACATGCAGGATCCTCCTCTCCCTTTTAAGAGAAATACTTGTATTAAATACAATTAGATTCCATTATACAAAAAACTGCCCAGATAAAGAGACAGTCCAAGGAACAACTTTGAAAACGACCAAAGTCTAGAAAACATTACAGAGAATAAAGAACTGAATCTGGCAGATCTAGAGGAAACAAAAGGAGGAACAGTAAGTCTTCAGATTGATATTATAAGAAAATGAAGATGGAAGTACTCTGGTCTTAAGTGTCACAGTGGATGGGAAGAGAATTAATGAGTTTCATGAGTTGTATTTAAGATATAATTTGATCCTTGGGGAACAGGAATGATAGATAAGGACAATTAAGGAATTGCTTACATAACAAAAATACAGCATTATATATGTCAATGTGCAAATATGTGTCAGGAATAGGCACAATTTAGGCATATGATAAATATGAACTAGATAATCACTGATGGTCCATTTTTTGGTCTTTTTAATGACCTTGCAGTCTGATGAAGTCTGTCCTGTGTATTTTAGAACAATAGCAGCATGAAAAAAATCCTGAGGACAAAGAACTCTCAGTCAGGAGACTTTGGATACCACAAAATATATTGGAGCAAAGATGCATCCAAAGATTCTGTGTTCAAAATGGACTTATATCAAATCAAGAATGGCCATCAATCCAGTGCTGCAATGAGACGGATTAGATTAAAGGGAAGTTCATAACAAGAACCAGCTTCCAAATAATGTCAAAATATTTGTTTTATGCTTATTTGGATTTTGTTTGTTTGTTTCATTTTCTGAAAAAAAGAGACAAGTAAGATAGGTCATTAATGGACTTGGCTGGACATTGTTAGTGTTACTTATTTCACACATAAATGAATTTCTCTCACAGGCATACAAGCACCAAATGCAAAATTCTATTGAAAATATAGCAGTATACATTACTTTGTGAATCACTTGGCTATCTCTAAGCTGTCAAACTCACAAATTGAAATATGTCAAAAGAATCAAACAGCTGATTAAGAGCATCTCAACTCTGTTTCACTCTGTATCCATCATAGCACTGATAGAAGGTCATTTGGTTATCACATCCATATGAAAGATATAAAAAGATATATGATATATAAGGCATTGTAGGTGACTTCTGTGAGTTGTTGTTGCAAATCATAAATTTTGTTTGTTAAATTGGCTAAGGTCAGATAGTTATATTAACATATATTTACTTGGTATTCATTGTGACTTATAACAGATATATAATTATTTTTATTAAATTCATACAGCATTTTATTTTTATATGATAAATAATTTTACTATATTTATTGTGATTTAATGTGAACTTGTCATCACTGGATAAATTATGGACAGTATTTCCTCATGTCCTGCTTCAACTTAAAATCTAAAGTTTGGATAAGAAATTTCTATGGCACTTGAGAACTAGTCCCTAAAAGCACATGTTTATGTGAAGTGGACACAAAATTCTGAGAAGGATATCTAAGTCTGTAAGTAATTTTCTGTGGGAAGCTGGTATAGGAAAAACAAACATCCTGTTCTCAATAGGCCTGGTAATGTTTCTAAACAGGAAAATCTATTACAATGAAAAAAAGAGAAACAATTGTCCTCTGGTATTCCTGTTTTCTACAACAGCTGTCAAAAGAAGGCACTTTTAAGGAAGAACAAAATGAATCAGGAACATAGTGCAGAGGAATGAAAAATGTTTCCAAAGGCAAATGTGATCCATGTCACTCAGGCACCTTCTCCACACATCCTCAGTTCAACCATTTTCTTACTGTCAATGAATGAAGGTCATTTGCATGATTTAGGTGATTTGAGACTAAACTTAAATCTTTGCCCTTATTTGCCCCCACAATAAGCCAATCAAAACCCAATAATCTAGATTCTGGTAAAAAAGTATTCTGTGTAAACCTGATGACTCTTAGACCTGAAGGGCACCACAAAGCATCAAGAAGCTGTGTGCTGGCAGGGGAGACAAATGCACATCCAGCTGCTTCTACAGAGAGACACGTTTCTGTCTCCCACAGGTCATGCAGACTCCTCTTCAGAAGGATGGGTGGCCTTCGGGTCTGGGAGACAGCTACAGTGTGCACAGTGATAGAGGGACAGGGCTGGAGACAAAGTGGCTGCAAGAGATGATGAATCAGGATGAGAGGACTGTAGATGATTTTGGGGGTAGCGAGCTGAGTGTGGATGTTATCCACGGGGACCTTGGCTTGTATTATCTGCTGAAGCAGAGAAATAGGGTGCTGAGGTAGTAGCACTGACTGTATGGAGGAATTAAGTTTCCTAAATTTATAAAATTCTATTTTATTCCTGTCTCTTTCATATATGATTTCATTTTCTATTTTAGATTTTGATGTTTCTTTGTATATTAGTTTGCATTTTTATTATATTTTATCTATTTACTTTCTGCTTTCCCTCTTCTGGTAGAGTCTCTACCCTTTTCATCTGTGAGTTTCTTTCTTTTCATATTCCTCTTCCACTAAACAATCTCTTCCTTCTCTCAGTTTCTGCCATATTCAGCCTTACCAAACTCACTTACACGCACCTAGTCTAAAAGTCATCACTTTTCTATTCCTTCTTCCTAGCATTGTTCACTGTTTCATTTCCATTGCACACACCTCCAACAAGCTCCTTGCTGTAATAAAAGTAATTACCAGTTTATTTAATAAATGTGATGTGTGAAAATGCAGATTTCTTTTTGCCTGAAGCAAAGATAGAGGATATCTTGCCTCTTTCATTTAAATTTTGTAAAATGAAAGTTAGAAGCTATTCCATAGAAACAATTTTTAATGCCATAATTGATGTGTTCTCTTTCTTCCCTCTTCTTCTTTTCTATTTTTTTACACTATAATTAAAGTGAAAAATAAAGAAATTATTATTACTAGCAGTAATAACAATAGTAATAATGCCTGTTAATACCTGATTGGACTTATAAACATTTTTACAACCTACCTTAGCAAATAAAAATTTTTAAGGAAAATAGATTATAGTTTTGTCTCTAACATTTATCAATCTATAAGTAGAAAAAAATCTCAAGAAACAAGTAGACAAGATAAGCATGTAAATGAGTGCACCCTCAAACACAGTATGACTTGCTAATAACAGATTGCTTTTAATGTGGTTAAGAGAAATAATACTGTTAGTTATCCACATATAACACATTCCATATTTATATTTCATATCACAGAATATTCTTGTAATGTATTCTTCTATTCTGTGAAAGTAATACCTCCTCATATACAGCTATTTTAATAAATAAAATCAGATCATAGCAATAACTCTTGGTTTGAGAAAATGAAACTTAGAACTACATGCTGCCTTGATTGGCTCCCATGGAAAAAAAAAAATAAATTTAGTATAGCCTTTATTTTCAGTCCATCTATTGCTATATATATATATATGTATTTTACATATTCTGAAAACCTAAATTCCACCTAAATTCTCTATGTAGAATTTCTTTTTGGATAACTCATTAAGGACTGCTTTACATAGGCTTTTGGAATGCTCTCTGATATCTAAAATAACCTTACTTCATAGACCAAGACAGAAACTTAAGGAGAATTTAGGCATTCTGAAAATACTTGTAGCTATTGAAATGTTTCTACCTCTTGTTCACTTGAAATCTCCATGGGCCATATCAGTGAAAGCATTTCAGTATACAGTTCTCTCAGGATTAATAGTTCTTCTTTGGAGGGAAACATCACAGCAGATTGAGGAAGATTCCTTCTCAAAAATATCTGTGAAGATGAATCCCTTTCATTTTAAGAGCATAGTCTATTTTTACAAACCTCTTTTTAAAGTCTGAATATTTTCCCTTGTATGACACTAATTAAAAATGCACTATGAATTTAATAAAATCTCTATCTGAATTTTTGTTAAATCTCTATTAAATCCTAAGAAAGGATGTTCTAAAAGTAGTCTTTTGGTGACAAAATCATTTTTGTGAATTTAAATCCACAAAGTCATAAAGAATAGATATTTTATAAATAGATTTATATAGATTAAAATACTATGTAGGAAAATGTGAAGACAATAAGATGTGTAAAGAAATGGAACTGTGAAATCAAAGTGAGCCAAAGAAATAGAGCTCTTTATGTTGAATGCTTTTTTATTTCTACACTATTTCAGAGTAATATTCACACTATAAGGCTGTATTAGAATAAAACAAAACAGCATATCTGTGCAGAAAGTTGAAACAATATGAAGGTACCCACCATGAAAGTATTTGAGATGCAGAAGCTGTCAGAAAAAGGTTTCCATTAATAGTTATGGCACCGGCCTATAGCACATTTTCACTTCCTGTTACTTTCTATTCCTGGTAGTAAAGCCAAATGAAATTTAAAGAGAATTACTTTAAAAAAAAAAAAAAAAAAAAAAAATCCACTTTATATACTGAAAGCAATGTTTTCTGGTTTACTAAAATTTAGCCAAAATATATTTTGAAAATCTAGGCAGATGGTCTATAAACACAATTTTCATTTTGAATGTATTATTAGGCCTTGCTTGAGAATTAGAGAGTTCCTGACTAGCATTCGTTCCTGACTGTATGAGATTAACAGCTGAAATCACCTGAGGAAATATGAGCCAAATTTAACACTGTTATACTTTGCTTAGGATATTTTTATTGTTATTGAGCATGCAACTTACACTTCATCTACTCTAAAGAACCTTTAATTTAAAATGTCAAGTTTTCTTGAGGAAACAGATACCTCAGACAATCCCATTTACCCTGATAAAAAGTGAGGAAAACTAAACAAAAGTAATTCCTTCTCATAAATGCATTCTGACTGCAGAGTGTCACTTACAAAATTTGAAGTATTATTTTTTTTTTTTTTTGCAAATACTTGGATTACAATGGATTCTTCAAAAAGCCAAAGAAAATTAACATGCAACTTGAATCTGTGAGCATAACCAAATCAGAAACATTAGAATTAATTAAAGTAGGAATTCATTTTAACGATAAGTCTGCAAAGACTTGCTTAATCAAACACTGTGCAGAGATGGGTAATAACAATCCTGAAGCCTGAATACCTTATAAATCTTCACCTGCTTGCAAAAAAAGAAATATAGAGGATCAATTGGACGAAATGCAAAAGCAGGGAATTATCTCTCTCTGACTTATACTCTACAGGCATCATAATTTGTAATACTGCCCATATCTTCCAGTAATTGAAACTCTGTGCAGAAAATAGGGTATTAAATAATGTCAACCATACGTATAAGTTCCTATTCTCTGAGTCGGAGATTTCCTGCCTCTTGGAGCCAAACTAGTTACAATGAACATCAGTAAATTAAAATTATTTAATGGGTCACTACCTAAGCAAGCCTCTCAGCATAACAAATGTATACCTCTCAAAATTACAAAGTAGCCTCTATATAATTTCTTATATTATTGCTGCTATTATTATTACTATTATTTTTATTAATCACTTTGATTCCAATGCTGTAACAAAAATCTGCAAAGCCTAATCATCTATGAATAAGTACTGCTTTACAAATTAGAGACTTAATGGATTATAATACCCATACAAAAATACTGTTAAAATCTTTCTCTTGGGATTCTATTCACAATCGGTAATTCCCTGATTGAAAACAGTTAAGTTATTCTTGTAGAAATTTTAGTATATTTGCTAGAATATAAGGCTGCAGTTTAAAAAGCAAATACATAAGAATGTTTTTACTATATTTGATAGTTTCTAATTAAGTTCCCAAATGCTATTAAAGTAGGACTGAATTAAATTCAACCTTTATATAAGCCTGTTGCCTTCAGGTAAAAATCAGTTGCTTACACCAAATCTGAGTATATACTTACAGGTCTTGTTAATGTAGACAGCAAATAAGTTTTTATTTGTTTGTTTGTTTTGTTGTTTGTTTTGCAAAAGGAAAAAAAATATCATTAAGATGTGAAAGTTATCCTCTTCTTTCTTTTCCTTTAGATTATTTATTGGTAGAGCAAAGGATAATCTTGTTAAAGAGATTATTTTTTTAAGTTGTTTTTTAGAGGATTCTTTTACCCACAATTCAAAGAAAACACAAGAAAATACATATACTAGGTATAAGGGATAATTTTCCTACTCATTCCTGCTGAGTCACAACATGTCAGTTTCCCTGTGATTAGCCTGGGAGATCAGTAAAAGTGAGACCAACATATCCCTAGCATTTTCAGAATTCCCACTTACCTGCAAGCCAATTTCTGTTGGAAAACAGAAGATTTTTCAAAGTGTTCCTGATATATCTCAGCAAATGTCTCCACTTCCTACTTAGGAATTACTGGGAAATCTTGGGCAGACATGGATTGAAGATGCTAGAGTAAATGCTCATTGAATTCTAAAATTGAGGAATCAATTTCAATTCTGCTTTCTTATACTGGAAATAAAAGTCCTTGAGTTACAGTCTAGATTTGGCACGCAATCTCACTTTAATGAAAGTAGATTGAAACAAATTTTATACTAAATATATCAGACTATTTATATAAAAATTGAGAATTGTTTGCTCTTCTAGATAAACACCACTGAGAATAGGGTAATACACAAATGAACTAACACACAAACGGTAAACCTGTTCCTCACCTGTTTTTTCTGTTTTCCAGGGTTATTTCCTCAAGTAGCAGTTCCCCTTCACTTTAAACTCATATGTGTCTTAAGTTGCATCCTCATTACACGCACATGCCTAGAGCTATGAATTTACAAAATTATGATCCAAACCTACTTTGATACTCCTAATTCTAGTAATGAGCACTTTACCTCTGCTTTTCTAACATGCTGAGACAGACATCTGTCTCACATACATTCCAAAAACTCTCTTCATTTTGGGGGTTAGAGGCCACATTTACTTGTACTCATAGGAAATAACCCCCAGCCAGGGCTCCCTGTAGCTCCCCATGAAGAAGCATGTGTCTCAGCAAGGAGTTTAAATGGCCATGGGCAGCAGAGCACCCTTGCAAGCCAACTGTGCCGTATGCCAGCTGCAGCGCCCGGGGGCACCAGTGTGGCCGCCTCCCTGCTTCCTGACAAAAGGTGTTATGGAAGATTATAAATTTCTGCTGGTGACCAATCTCCCTAACCCCAAACTATGAGTCATCCCAGTTGGTTCGTTCTTTTCCTTCAATCTTTCTCCTCTTTCCGCTCGTCAGTTTTTCTTCATACCCTCACCACTCCTCTGTTTTTGATCTAGTCGACAGTCAAGTTTTCTGGTGCACAGGAAATTCCAACATTTCAAAACTTGTTTTTCTTCAGTATTAGACATCATGTCATTTCATATTAGGCACTACCACTATGAGCATGTCATATTATATTAGTGCAAGATACATTAGCTAACATATAATATTTACATTATCTAATTTACAACATTTTTTCAATTGTGTAAGTTGGTTTTATTACACATTGCTTATAGTATTTTAACACTTGTTGCTTTTTTGTTGTTCTTCTGTTCAGTGTCAAAAGTGCTTCATTGCAAGAAACGTAAGATACACTATACTAAGAGAAATGTCTTATCTTATTGTCTCCAAATTAGAGCCAAAAGTTCAGACTGACATTACTGTAATGCGACACATGTTAATTGCAAATCAATCAAGAGCTCATTGGAAGGAGCTATAATTTCATGTTTATTGTCTTGATCTTTGCAAAAAGGTACAAACATCGGAATGGTGATTTAAGAGGGTTATATAAAGGAAGCAAAATCTTTTATTCAGCAAGACTCCAATTTTTGTTTTCTGAACCAAGGCGTCAACTTTTCAGAAAGTGGCATAGCCAACACTAAACACTCATCCTCATGAATACTGCTTATGAGAACCGGCTCGCTCGGAGAAATTAGTTAATAGAAATTTAGGTGTGAGCCATTACAGACCTTCCCACAGAGCCACCTGCACATGACCTCAAGCATTGCTTTCTTAATAGCACTTGGAAGCAGTGGCGTGTATCAAAAGGACACAGAAACACCAGCTGAAATACTCTAAGTGGCACCCCTTGCATTGTTTGTCTACCGGAGGAAAAAAGAGAGTAAAACTAGATATGAATAATTCTAGCATCACTCTCTTATACAGAAACAAACAGGATGAATTCACAAAAATTAAAAGAGACCCCAGCAAGTTGTGAGCAATGCATTGCAGTGCTGAGTGCACATATCCAGGAACATAATGGGGATTTAACCTAGAAAATGGCATATTGGCAAGTGTTTTTTTGTAAGGTAACTGCAATAACAAAGGAAGATTATGACATTGACAATTATTGTTAAGAAGTGTTTTCCCCACCTATTGATAGCTCCTCCTGCCTGGTCTCCTTGCTCTGATTCAGCTCTTCCACAATGGCAGGAAGGTTACAGCTTAACATGGCGATGAGCAATATGACAGTTTTGACAGTTGTTCAACAGGGCTAAGCTTTGACGACAACTCTCTCTTCTTTGCTGCTCTGTCATTCTCTTTCACCCAAGGTGAAAGCATGGAAAACTTTTCAGCATTTAGCAAGAGGTGATTTGTACCACAGCCAAACGTTGATGAGTGGACTCCTTACACTTTCCTACATGGTGACAACAAGCCCTAAAAAGTTTGCTGCAAATTTTCATTGTAATGGGCTAGGATTAATCACTGGCACAAAAGTAGCAGCTATTACTGCTTATTTTTCACAATTTTAGATTTTGATAGGTAACACAGGGAAGAAATTGCTCACGGATTCTGCTCTCTAAGATCAAATATATCACATATGTCTATCCATCAAGTTTATGACTTCTATCTGAAAAGCAGCTATTTATTCATTTAGTTGACTAAGTGCTTTTGGAAAATGGCTGACTAACACTGCACAAATAACTATGTTTTTCAGGTGTATTCTGGGAAGCAATACTTAGGGAAACTGGCAGCAGGCATGAAGGAAAATTGAACAATTGTCTCCGGGCTCGATACTTTTGTTTTGTGTGGATAATCCTGTGCAATACCTAAGTACTCAGTATAAGTCTGAAAATGCAAAACTTGAGTAGTTTAAAGTCTGACTTTAAGATTTGTCTCTCTTTTTTATTCAGTCATTACAAGGCTCTAAAGTGCTGCTACTGTATGACACTAGATTTCTGAACTGCATGAGGAGATGGAGAAATCAAAAGGAAATTATTTTTAATAATTTAATAATTAATTTTAATAATTATTGAAAGGAAAAAGATGAAAAAAGCAAAAAGAAAAGCTCATCAAGTTTCTAGTACTAAAGATTTTTTTCCTTCATCCTCTCAGATATGTAGGATAATCATTTTATAGCCAGCCATAGTACTGCAGGTACACACGGCTTAACAGCCTAAATATAAGCGCCTAGTGACATTTAAAATGACTTATGGTATCTGAGCCATCCTCATGGGGCTGTCAACAGATGACTCAGGAGCTATATCCCACAAGAAAAGCCAGAGGCCCTTCAGGTTCTCTAAGGCATCTCAAACGATACTTGTTGGGCAACTGAACAGAGCTCCAGAGCTACTAGTTGTAGCAGGATACTGAATCCCGAGCTCATAGATAGCAAGTAGTGTATAGACATCTACATTTACGTATCTTAATATCAAACCTGTTAGCATCATTGTAACTGTGATGCTTTCTTAATTTTCTTTGAGACAGACAGATGCCATGTATTTTGTTCTCTGAAAATTCTGAAATATATTTTCCTGAAGTTAGAAAAAAAATCAAAATATAACTCTTTTTCCCATTATTTCCATGAATTTTCACATTTCAAGTTAAATGTATTTTAAGTATTTGTATTTAAACAAAAGTTTTTGACCCTTTCCTGGCATTCATTTTCTTTTCTTATCCACGTGGGAAATCCTCAGTAACTCCTACAGTGCAAGTAACAATTATCTTGATTAGAATTATAAAAGAAGGGACCAGCAACTCACAGGAAGCTTATAAGAGCAACACCATAATGGTAAAATATTTCACTGGAATTTCAGCATGATAACTTTCATAATGTAAGTGTCTTATCTAAAAAAAGCTAGTAAATGACACTTATTAGAACACTTATTTTCAGATCAAGCAATACTAAAGAAATACTCAGATGTTCAAGAGATTTTCCATTAACCTGAGGTCTATGTCCTAAAAATCAGACATTTTGAGTAGAAAGCTTGTTTTCAGTGAAGAAAAATGTCTTTTAGTATTAGAAAAAGTAATAAGAAAGGACGAGGTTCTGTTCCTAGTATTATAGAATAAAAGTGCCTTTTAAACACTAGTATTTTTTTTCTTGAGTTTTTGTTTAGACAGAACAAATATCTTACCTTAGATGATACAGTTTCTCTCAAGAAATTTTAGAGAGTAAGTGATAATATGCAAGAGAGTTTCAGACTCAACTGCCCACTGTGTCAGCATCCTTGGAAAGGAGTCTGCCACAGGTTGTATTAAGGGTGAAGAAAGTACGCATAAATCTTTGTTTCTGTCTTAATTTTTATCTCAGTTTTAACAGCTGTTACTTTAGAAATGCATGAATATAACTCACAAGGAACCAGTTGACATAATCAGTGTGAGACAATTCCTCAAGAAAAGAGAACTTAGGGAAAACTAGAGCCTAATAGAAGGTATGGCATTACAGATGCTTTCTTGAGGAGAGAGAGAGTTACCACTTCCAGGATGGTGGGTATGTGTGGAATCTACTTCTCCACGATTCCCTCGGCAACGCAATCTGCCCTCCTAGCACGTAGTAAAAAGAGTAAATGAAGAGTGGAGCAGAGTGGAGACACCATGACCAAAATCTGTTGGATTTCCTGCAAAGGGGATAATCTGATGGGGCTGTGCAGATGTTGAGTGAATGGAGGGTGGAGCAAAGACACTGTGCCTGAACTCTGTTGTATTCCCTGCAGAGGTGGCAACCTCTTCGTACCACACAACTGAGAAGCCACACAGTGTGATGTCTGGTGCTGGGCCAAGAATGGTGGCAGATCAGGCCCTTCCGATAGACTTTGCTCAAACTTCTCCTTCTTCTAATCTCATTGTAATACCAATGCACAACCCCATCCCACTGAGCACAACTCCTCACTGAGCATGCTCTCTAGATTTCCAATTAACTCTGGAGACTTTTTTAAATCAATGGATAACGAAAGTAAATATGACTAGAGTCACTCAAGCTCCACCTAAATGTAAAAGAAAATATATAAAAGGTGAACAAAGGATATCCCTCCTTTGGGATAGGAGGAAAGGAAGAATGGGATGCTAAGAACGGAGGAAGAGGAACTAAGGAAGAGGACAGAGGGATTCAGTCATAACTTCTGGATCAGTCAACAGACTGAACCCCTTTCCTTCCCTCAGGTCAGGACACTATCCGAGGAGACTCCTCAAGATTGAGAATCCTCTCCCATCTTCTGGGTGAGTGATGATTGCGCATTTGTACACCAGGCACTAGCTAAGAACCCCACACTGGAGTAGAAAATTTCCTATACTGACATCTGAAACCTGTTTTCCAAATGTTGCATTTGAATAAATTGTGCTATTTGTGAACCCAACCACTTGTTTTGAAGGCAATCGGACCTAAAGTCCACAGGCTGGTGAATACGATGCTGCCAGAATCAAGCTTATAGTTGATCACACTATTTGGAACATGGTTCGCTCCTAGGAAGGCGATCAGACTGATGGTCAGTAGACTGTTGGTGAATCTGATACTGCCAGAGTTGGACGTATAGTTAACACAGTATTTGGTATACCTATTAAGAGATGAGTCCAGCTGCCCCCAATGCCTCTAACCTTTGAGGATTGGCTGGAACACAAGGGGATTCATCTCTTATCAAATTTGCCCCCTTCATCAAACCGCAACAACCAGTCACTGACAGTACTAATATTTGCAGGATAACACTCTTAGTGACACAGAAAGAGTGAAAAATTACAAAGTGTGTATCACCCCGCTCCTGGACAGAGGGACTTCACTAAGGAATTGGGTGTTGTCAGTCCTTAGATCCCTCGGTATCCCACCACTGAGGATATAGGGTTTGCTGATGTTTGGGAAGTGGTATGCAGTCTCTATGTGAAATATATACAATTTTAAGTTATCCTTTGATTCTAAAAGCAGTAATTCTTTGTTGTATGAAAGGGAATAAGCACAAGGGTGTGGGTAGTTCTTTGGCCAGCAACATGGCCATAAATGTCTATACTTTCTTTCCACAAAATTCCTTTTTTTTTTTTTTTTTTTTTTTCTTTCACAAGAAGATAGAAATCACCATTCTGGATCAAATTAAAGGTCCTGTCTCTGACATTGTCTATTTTGGAGGCTGTTTTGTCTTTTTCTTCTGTACAAAACCATAATTTAATGTCCACACTTTGTTCCCCAGACTTTTCTTGCCTGCACAATTTGATACTTAGCCAGGGAGAAAGTTCTGATAATTCCATTATCCTGGCCAGTGAAATGACATTTCAGATGGAACAGATTGCTCTGCGTTCTGACTGACTGTCCTTGAGTTTTCCTGTCAGAGAAAGATTCTTAATATTTTGTGTTTACTAGCTCAGTGGTCCTATTTTATTTTCAGGAAGTAGTATATATACTTAATGGAAGCCTCATATGCCTGATTTAAACCTACCTCTATGAGGTGGCTGATAAGTTTTCCAAAGCTAATTAAATTCAAGGCACACTCAAACATCACAGCCTAAGGACTTGATGCTCTTTCTGTAAGTCTAGGGAGAGTCTAGGGAAAAGCCATGCTTTCAGTCTGTGCAGGATCAGCATTGACAGGTATGGAGCTATCCAAGGCCATCATATGGTGGGAAGTCAAGAAAAAAGAGGCTGAATTCAGGTGTTGTGTACAGCTGGGGAAATTTCTCTTTTTAAACTAGATCTCATTACTTTATTACTGCCTTCAATTAGAACTTGGTGTCCCAAAGGGTACCCAGGTATGGTGCATAGTGTTCTTACTCTTTATTTTCTTCCATGATTATTTTTCTGTCATTCTGCTGTTTTGTCACACAACTAGACCCAGTTGTACTGGCTGCCATCTCAAAATCTTCCACTTCTAACTGATGAAAGGTATCTTCCAAAATTACCATAAAAATTCTTGACAACCATTTTGACAAAAGGTTCCAAAATATAGCTTTTCTCCCACCAGAACCAAAAACTGGGACACAAGTCAAAAGAGAGTTACAGGAATCAAACAAAATTTCAGATGCTTTATTTGTTTTTATTCATGACAGAATATTACTGATTTAAAGAATTTGTCACAACATATAATAACAGAGAACTGACTGTGTGATACATTTAAATGTGTGTGTTAAACAAGGAATATCTATTATGGGATTACAACAGCATTCCTCTGGTAGTCAGTGCCCTGGATTTATTTATACAGAATTCTTATTGCATAGATATGCTGACCAAATATGTAATAAACTGCTTCAGAAAGCAAAAATAAGTGAAATATAATGCAATAGTGAACAATAAAACTGACAAATAAATTCATTCAAAGATGATATGTAAAAGATGCAAGATTGTTGATATACACTTTGATGTAAAATATTATGTTGCTTTTTCAAAAGTAAAGATGTTACCTGAATTTTCAGTAAGAGGTGCAACTGCTCATGCCATTGATTTGAATCTTCTATGCCAACGTTTATTTTAAAAAGACATCAAACTCACTCCTTTTCTCTATCCTCATTACTCAATCAGTTCTTTTTTTGGAGTGAGAGAACACAGTATTTCGAGAAAACATCAGCTTCTGGACTACTCCAATGTTTTATAACAAAAAGAGTTTAGATCCTTCTACTGATTATTCATGTAAACAGAATCGGATTTTAACATCTTCTTTTGAAGTTAAAATGCTACATACTGAATGTGCAATAAGATTTAAACTCTACCAGTAATATCAATGAGATATGCACAGTATTTTTAAAATACGCTATTTTATAATGAAGGACAACATTTTCCTAGAAAGACTTTATTTAAGGTCTTATCTTTTTGTTTGTCTCTAAAAAAGCAGTCTTAATGCTCAAACTAAAGCTATTAGAATAAAGAAAGCATAAATGAGTTTTATGAATATTAAAAATATAGAAATCAAAGTCTCTCTGCCCAAATATTTTATTTGAATAAGAACACACAGACTGTGTTTTCTCTTTCAATTATTTCATGACCAAAACACCACAAATGCTGCTGGATAATTATAATTTTGGCTTTACTTTATAGACCTATTTTTATTCAAAGTGAATTTTAATACATAGCTGAAACCCGAAAAATCTTTTTTTTTCAACCACAGCCAGTTTCCAGTGTTGAAGAGACTGGCATTTCCTCATCACAAGTATAAGTGGGAATTCTTTATAAAGAGAGGGAGTGAAAGATATTTTTAAGTTACATGGGTCAAGATTACAGAAAAATATACCTTCTGTCATCACAGCTTTCTGGTTGGTAAAAGTTTTTATATGTCTTTAGCTTGCTGTCTAGCCAATGAACACTTTGGTTACATGGCACAAAGACTTGCCAGTACATAAGGTATCTTTGCCTTTGAGGAAGTGAACAGTTCAGTATTTCTCTTTTAGCCTACCATTTGAGCAGTACTCAATTTGAATTTGTAAATTATTTTCTTTCATCACTGTTCATCAAATTCTGAAACTATAATTTTTTTTAAGGATGTGAGATATGAGATAAAGCTTTAGCTGCTTAGCAACAAGTAGAGTCCTATGTGCATAAAAATGTTATCTCATATTGGTTTATCGGCCTTGCTAGTATAGACAATATACAATGTTACTGCACTCAAGATTGTTGGTCAGGGATAAGTACCTAATATCCCCTTGATTTTTTACAATTTTCAATGTGTACTTATTTTCTATAGGAAGATTTTTAAAGTTCTTGACACTCTGTTTTGTATACGATGAGTAGGGCTGGACCATTCCTTCATTTAAGCCACTGCTACCATCCTTGGTTTTGTTCCAATAGAAAGGAGAACAAAAAATGGTCAGCAGTATCTTTTATCCCCTAATCAAAAAGCAGAGCTCAAAGACAATAGATGAGGTATAAAATGAAATATCCTTATGGAGTCAACACCAGTCTCTGAATAGTCTCTGAATATTTTAGCCATTTGTATTCAGCATGTGAAATGCAATGAACTACATCTTGCTTCAGAAATGTAAGACACAGTTTTATTGTTTTTATTTTCTCCTGAAATGTGCACGCACACTCACACACACTTTGATACATGTTCTCTTAAAAACAGAGGCATTACCATAGACATGGATAAAGCTACTGAATATATTCCTAAGAAACATAGTAACTAGATTTTTGTGTGTGTGTGCAGACAGTAAAAAAATAAGTTCAAGACCTACATGCAACTTAACCTCCTTTTCACACTTGGCATAAATTACTCATCTTCTCAATCAAAGAGATTCTTGTAATACTATGTGAAGTTCACTTTGAGGTGAAATGTGGGGAGAAATTACTTCTATAATGAAAGATTCACTTGGAATTAATATTTCTTCTTACATATTTCAAAAGAAGAAAAACCCACATGTGTCAGGGAGCTGCAAAGGCTGGGAGGTTCTTCTAGGATGCGATCCAGGAGCCAGTAACATGGCAGCAGAGCAGGGTCTTTGCTGGCCAGGGCCGTCCCTCGAGAACCCGAATGCAGGAACAAGACATCCCCATAAGTGTTGGCCAGGTCCAGCCAAGAGTGCAGGTCATAAGGTGATGAAGTAGGGCTGAATGTAAGTTAGGAAGGCACTCCACAGCTCAAGGTTAGGATCAGGTCCTGCTATGGTCAGGCAGAGCCACAGTGATAGTGATGGGCTGAGCCTGGACCAGGCATTTGTGTAAACCCTAAACCTTAAAGCCTCACACAAAACACTTGCAGGAAGTCCACAAGCTTTCAGTGAAACATCTTTGGGGACTGAATCCAGAGGCTGCACTTAAAGACAGGTATAAACATAGCACTTAGGTATTAATAAAATCTATGAATTTAATCCAAGTAGTTTGGTTTGAAAATAGCTTTGGATGTAGATGTTTCTTGACTGGAGAAAATGTAAGTAGCAGGACTTCCAAGGGCCACCCTTCTGTAGTACCATAAGAGGACACCCTAGTAAAATATTACACAAACCTGTGAACTTCTTCCCCATCAGGATCATCTGCCTCATAGAAATGAGAATGAATGAACTCCCTGACAATGTAATTTGATAATTTTGGTTAGATATAATAGATAGTTCCAGACACTGTGGTAATGTGTCAGTCCACACCAGTCTGAGTAAGAAAAATTCCTCCTCCCTTTACTTGAGACTCACGCAGGCTGTAGAGGTAAGCAGAAATTGTGTTCATGTCACAAGAGAGCCATCCAGCTACTTTATAATAGAGTAATTCCAATCTGGCACATTGCATATACCATTGTTTAAAAGTACTTTGAGAGGTAAGTTTACTTGTTGATTTTTGGAGGGAAGAATACTGCCTTGCACTCTTCTGTTTTAAGCAGGAACATATCAAAGGGTTAGATCATTTATATATTTCATGCACAAAAACACATATGCACTTGCATACTTGCATTCATACATGTCCTTGCAATTTTTTTTCATAAACCTCATAATTCCAGGTAAATTAAAGTGTATAAAATAGGCTTAACTGTCAAGTGTTTAAATATACGGTACAGTCACAATTGATTTATGATACCACTCCATGTCTTAGAAGCTAAAATCTCTTGCTGTCTTTCATAAATAGTATAAAAATTTTGACTGTACAGAAGAAGAAACATGCTGTCTGTAAAATATCTGTAAAAGTTCTTAACAGATGAGAGCTAACTTTAACTTATTCATAGAAATCTTCTGGGGTTCTTATTCTCCCCAGAAGTTTTTTTTTCTTTTTCTTTTTTTTTTTTTTTTCAACCTAAGTATAATATGAAGTAACATAGGTTTTGTTTGGTGTTTGAATGAAGGACTGAGCCCATTAAAATATAGATTTCAATGGTTTTTTAAGTTAAGACCTTGACTAACATAATGACATATAGAAATCAACAAAAGGCTCATGTGCTATTGTCATTTCATAGTAATTACACTGGCATTAGCAAGAAAATGAGAATAAAGCTATCTGTACAATTATCTCAATTAGGAAATCATGTTTTCCCTGCCTTCACACCATTATTCATTAAAATATGTGTTAGTCCTAAATAATACGATTTCAGCTCTCTGATTAATGACACCTGTTGACCTTTGTCAACAGGAAGTTGACCTTCCCTGACATCAACTGGAGGGACAACACAGCCAGGCACAAACAGTCCTCGAGGTTCCTGCAGTGCGTGGATGATAACGTTTTGATGCAGGTTGTGGAGGAGCCAACGAGGAGAGGTGGGCTACTGGACCTCGTGCTGACAAATAGAGAGGGGCTTGTT